>BLKM01008101.1:553020-773171 GCA_013340265.1 Coptotermes formosanus
CCTTTGGGTTACTGAACCGTCCGTCCATTATACGCCCCGGAGGTATTACGGGGAGAGTCGGCCTTTCCCCAGCAGAGAGAGAGAGAGAGAGACGGTGGCCGAATACTTTCTGTTGGTTTACTAATGTACAGGGTGTATGTTGTCGAATGCGCCGAGTCGACTGGTTTACGAGACATTGTATTCTAATATATTGTGTTGTGGATGCCTTTCATTTGACAATCAAGATCTTAAGAGTTTTGTTATTGCGTTTGAGAGGACACTTATATCTTGATACTCTTGTGTTTATATATATATATATATATATATATATATATGGTTACTCTTGTTTCCTTGATTTGTACGTTTCTGGCTAATAACTGCACCCCACAAGGACGGATATTTCTCCGGGACTCGTCTGCCTAAACATCTCACGGCTTTAGTTGATGATCTGTGGCCGCCAAGGTTTTGCTTCAGCGCTAGATCCCCCAGCGACGAATATCGCTGATAAAATCACAATTAGTGTAGGTTCTTTTGTTAAGAAATTACGCACCATTGAAAGTGATTTTCTAACCGACCCTCGTACTTATCTCTATAAGACAAATATGGTTTTCAGGTTGTCACTCTAACACCGGATAGTTGCTTTGGTCTCATTTTTGGAGACTTCCTGATCGAGATTGGTGCGGGAACTGCTTACGTGACAACGGGAGTTAGCGTCTGCATAGGTTCAGCAGCTGCACTAGGTAAGGATATCTAGAACCTTCTAGGGTTTCCGTGTCTAACACTGTATTTTCAGTTAGAATAATTTAGAGTAATCTAAAGTTTCTTTCTTACGATTATGTTCTTTATTATACGGCTAATTTTTGTAATGTGTGTAAATATGTGTATATATTTATTTATATTTATAAAACTAAAAAACTAATAACTACTATGAAGTAATGTTACCGTTTAAAAACAGCTTAAGATCTGTTTACACATATTTATTCCCGTTCCTGCCGATGGTTTTAAATTAAAAGCCGGAACATGCAGCATATTTTAGACGCCGAAAATATTGGCTGAAACAGTTGTGGCTGTCAGTCTACTGCCTTATTTATTTGTTTTACCCAAACACAACGGGATGTTTCATCTTAAGGTGACAGCTAATTAATACAATTATGTCGTATCCCGGTGGACGGATTCCCCAGGATAACACGAAGGTTCGCCGAGCGGTGTGCGATATCCTTCTAACTTGTTCGGTGGCCTGGGTAAGGCGTCGTTAAAGAATGATAGCTCAAGCCCATCTCCAATAGTATAACAAAAGCTTTATTACCTTGATAGTAGTTACACTTGTTTCGTAGCTTATAGCATGTAGTGGCGACGAGGTACAAGAAAAGAGCACCAGAGCAGGGATCAGAGTGATGTTTAGTGACTGCAACTAGATTGTGTCCCGACTTTTCGAATTTCAGTGGGGTTTTTGTAGCAGACAAACGTGTCATGTGACAAAGGTGTTCGTCTTACACACTTAGAAAATCCTGTCTCCTCCTCGGTAGTATTAAGTGAAGAAAGTGGGTTTTGCCCACTGCTCTGTTAAATTCATCAGCTTCAAAACATATTGCGGAGTAAGTGTTCAAAACACGAACAGGAATTAAAAAGTCTACTTCTTCTAGAATAACAAGTTTGTAAAACAGTACATATCATTCCATGACATAATTTACACAATGTTTTCCATAAAGCGCAATAGATACTACAATTATCCCATGATATGTTGCTTTAATACAGTTCTAGGAGCACTTTTATTTGTTCGAACCTCCTTTTCTAGTCTGTTTTATTACGAAAGGGTTCTGTACGTGCTCATTAAACGAAACACCAGCCACACATGTAGGAGAGTACAGGTAGCCTATACGCACTGTTCGAGTACTGAGAGTGTTTTATTGTTCATACCGTGCACTGTCGATAACCAATTCATAACACTCAGACCAACAAAGTGCACAATACTCTTCCCAGATGTTGTATACTACAATACAGTTAAAATGTAGGCAATTAGAGAGTACTGACTCTCTGATCGCCTACATTTTAACTGCTGACTTTTTACACTTTTCTGCTGTATGCAAAGGCTGTTGGAGTTGTGCGGTGTTATTTTACTGCGAGTCCCTGATGATGATCCCTTGGGGATCGAAACGTGTAGGATTGTTCAACGTGATATTGTATCATATAGTTTCTGGGAACAGTAATGTGCATTTTTTTGGTGTGAGTTACTGACAGTGTCACGTAGTTTCCCCCACTTCACCTACCGATGTGTCCGAAGTGGTACGGAATTCATTTCCCACCACCTACCGTCAACCCTTAGTCAGACATCGGCTCGACATATTCTGAACCTCAGCGCTAGAAGAAGGTGAGTTTTTATCTTCACGCCCCGGCCGATTAAACTTCAAAGAACTGTGGATTCATTGCACAGTCTGTATTATGGTAGGTCCAGAGCCTCGTTCAAAGCGAGTTCTCCACAAAGTTCGAGCTAGTGCTTCCTCTTTCAAATTCCAGTATCTTGTATTTTCCTTACGGCCATCTAATAGCCCCTTAAGTTTCTCTGCTCACGTTCTCCTTCATTCTACATTACCACTGTATTTAATAACAACAATACTAATAATAGTTGACAATTTTTATATATACGTAGATTCGCGTTTATGACATAAATAGAGTTCGAGAAGAGCAGCGTAAATTTGTAACATACTTGCTATTTCATTCCAGGTCTGGTGATGAACTACGCACTAAACACTTTTACCTGTCGCCAAGTTGGAGTAACAGGTTCCGTCATATATTTCTGTGGCAGTTTCTTCACAGCCTTTGCTACTAACGTGTACCAGATCATATTCACATACGGTATATTGCAAGGCATTGGTCTGGGACTTATGGTACCAGCTGCCTTCACTAGCTTCAACCACTACTTTGTGCATCGTCGGACATTCGCTATGGCAGTAACTCAGACGATCATCGGAGTGGCGGCTATGGTAATTCCTTTGGCAATACAGAAGTTACTAGAAGAATATGGCTTCAGAGGCACGCAGGCCATAATTGCAGCCTTCAGTCTGCATGCAATGCTTGGAATGGTCGTACAACAACCTGTCAAATATCATGTGAAAAAGAAAAAGCTTTCTGTTGCTTTGTCTTCAGATTTTATACGACGTCCAAGCGCCGATATAATTGTACATGCAGACAAAACGTGGCACGCCGAAATTGAGAATGCCAGTGAAGTCAAAATAAGAATCCAAAAACACTGTACAGAAGTGGGAAAAGATAGTGAAGTGAATATAAAAATTAATCAGCACCACTCCGAAATGAAGAATAGAAAGATAAATAGATCTACCTCTCTAGAGTTAATAAATATACAGTTTCAGAATAAAAATCTGGATGTTGAAAGCTCTCATAGGAAAAAGTCTGTTGGAAGTGTGAATGGATTGACAGATGAACGTGAAATTAAAGGCTGCGTGGAAAGAATGAATGACAAACAAGCAGATCGTGATGATGTCACAGAGAAACGAGATGAATCTAACGTGTGTTCAGAAAGTAATATTCCCGATGAACAAAAATTTTTGATACAAAGTGGACACTCCACAAAATATGTGAATTTAGAGCAAGTCACTGCAGAAATTGGGATCACAGTCAAGACACCGGTTAGTGCCTCTGTGTCGAAGGTACCGAGTCGTAGTTCGCAGGTTTCAATTCCAGGCGCAAATAAGAGAAGTGATGCTTATAGAGTGAGGTACGACTCGATAAGGGACGCTGCAAGCCTTGAAAGCTACGAATCTCAGGACGGGTAAGTGCATGGGCGTATGTGACAACTAATTCATGACACAGGGTATTTTTCAGCAGTTGGGGGTTAATCAGCTGGACAAGAAATCCCTCAATTTCAGTTTCACTGCTGTTTTCACAATATTGCGTCATTGGCTTTTAGCCAGAACCACATGATTCCAGTCTACATCTCTACTACCTTATTGCTCTAAAATTGTTTTTAATGTTACCTTCTCATTAACGCCCAACTAACTAAATGTGGAGCAAATTACTTTGTGAGAAGCAAATGGGTCTTCATTCAGTCAATAACTTCCTGAAGAACTTCATCGCCTTTTATGGAATCTCTAAACTTTCATTAAAACAGCCCGTCAATTTTTCCTCTCCCGAGCCACACGAAACCAGCCCAAGACATCTCACCCTCTATATTAACCGTTTAAAGCCTAGCGGTAACTTTACGTACGACCAGGTTTAACATTAAAAAATTCTACGTGGTGCCCACATTGCGTTTATGTGTTTTGTACGGATCTCAGAACAAACAGCAACTTTTGCCTTATAAAACATTAAGAGATTGGTTTTTATAACCGAAGTGGAGAGTGTTTACAGCGCGGTACGCACTGAGTCCTTATATAAAACAGATACGCTTCGTCTTTAAAGGGTTAATATTACACTGCTATGAAGCCCCGTGACTACAAAGACATCTCTTACCTTCAGTTTTCCCATCAAATCATCTACGCTCGTCTCTTCCCTCAAGTTAGTAACACTACACCGCCCATCTCACCCTCCTTGACTCCTTCCTGCTAATAATTTTTGGCGAAGATCGTCATTATGCGATTTTCTCCAGCCTCCGGATACGTCCTACTACTTTGGTCCACATACGTTGCACATTGCCCTGTTCTATCAGCCTCAGTCTAGGTTCTGTCCTTAATGCTAGAGATCATGTTTTAGGGCCATATACAAAAACTAGCAGTTAGCGGCCAAGTCTCATAAGAATTTTTCGTTTTAAGGCTTACGACAGAAATTTACATACCTTTGTTATTTATCACACACGTCCTTGTGTACACAGTACTGGTACGATTTAACATTAGCTTAGTATGTCAAAATTTGTTCTTTTCGCATCATACGCCAACAGGGCCTGCCTTTAATCCGAAAAAAGTGAAAGAGCAAATGGTCAGGTGATTTACGTAAGATCTACTCACTGTGAAGTACCGTAGAAGGCGGAAAAATAAACATTACCTGCATTATGTTTAACACAAAAATTACTTTATTTTAATCGTATGTTTTGAAATGAAATTGATGGTAACATCACAGTCGGAAGAAGTTAAAATGTCACCTTCACACATGCATTCTTTAGACCAACACGTGTCGTACCTTTTCTTAACGATGAAAGTAAAAAAAAAAACACTACAGTAGATTGGTCGAGGCACTGCGCTACAAATCAAAAGGTCGAGCGTTCTATTTCCGATGGGGCCCTTGGGATTTTTCAATAAATTAATCCTTCCGGCCGCACTGTGGCCCTGGGGTCGACTCAGCCTCTAACAGAAATGAGTACCAGGGGTATTCCCTGGGGGCTAAAGGCAGCCGGTGCGTAGGGCTGACAACCTTACCACCTTCATGTGCCGATTGTCTAGAAATTCTGCGGGCCTCAATCTCCTGGAGGCCTAAAGGCCTGTCCAGACCTGAATAGCGATTGCTTAACCCTTTACTACAGTAGGTAAGATTCAGCATTCCGATCCCTGAGACAAGACGTTCCATCGATGAGTAATTGTATCCCGAAGTTTCGGCGCAACATCATATCCTCACGTAACAGAAGAATGGATCCTCAGCTATAATACGAAAACCTCAAAAAAAACTTGGAACTGGCCACCTACAATATATATTTCTAGAATACTGTGAATACTTTGTACCTTCAGTACGATAAAAGAAATTCTCATCAATTTCCTCTAATATTGCTCACTATGCAAAAAGTTAGCATCTATTGCCATTGGCCTAGTAATGTATTATATTGGCGTATAATACGCATATATAGTTCACAGACAACTCATATAGCTTAAAATCTATATATAGTTTATATTGGGTATATCAAATCTAGCATATGCACAACTTGGCTCATAACACGGAGGGGGGGGGGGGGGAGGGGGGCAAATCGACCATGGGTACAAGGAACTTCAATTTACGAAGTACTTCGAATGAGGGGCATGAATGGGATGCTTGTTTTGAAGGGGTTCCTTAACATACACACACCCCTTTTCCTTATGCCCACCGCATTTTTTATTTGTCCCTCGTCAATTCAGCAGCCAAAAAGCATTTTTAGGCAGCAAATATATTGGGGGGAGGTATTTGCACCCCTTGTCCCGTCCCCAAGTTACGCCTATGAACTCTCGCCCTTAATGTAAGATTTGAGGTTTCCATGATGATGAATATTCGTGTTGTGGACTGGTGGTCGATTGGTAGACAATAAGAGATGTTACGCACAATCGTAGACCCTGAAGATAAATGCGACAGGCCCTCCAAAGCGACGATTGATATTTGCCAATCGGCAGGACATAAAGTACCAGAGGACATGAACCTCAAGTGTTGACAGACCTTCAAAAGTTTAACATTTTAAAAATGCTGAGAAACTGTGCCAGCACCAAACCTGCCATTTTCATTCAGATATCAGCGAATATCAAAGAACTGCCCTTTCCCAAATTCGGTGTAATCTACAACGACCACCTCCATAAACACTCCCACAACCGACTGAGGCGAGGTTATAAGAGTATCGACAAAAAAGTGGCACACAAAGTGTGCTACTTGCTGCAGTTCACCGTTCTGAGAGTGAGGCGTGTTGAAAATGTGTTCAAAATATGGACTATGTTTCTGAACGACTCTCGGAAATGAGTTTCTGTTCTTCCCTGTATACACCTCACACAGATCTCATTGTCTCGGCAGTTTTATAATCCATCCCTTCCCTGAAATATTCCGAATTATCACCCTAAAAATTTGATGTCTGACATCTCTGTACCTTTCCTTAAAAGCCAAAATAATATCGGATGTCCTTAGACAGTCTTTCAAAAATTCACTCAAATATTACTGGCAATTATGCACTAAAATAAATATGTTTTTATATTGTTTATATCAATGACACAGTATACGGGACAGATTTTAAATACAGATATATCGGGCTTCATTCGGGCTAGAATAAAATAAAGTCGGGCCTCATTAGGGCGCGGATAACATATCTGATGGTAATATCCGGGCTCGGGCTAGATCGGGCCAGATGGTACTTTGGCTGCGATGGGTACAACTCTTGGCCCGGGCATACCTCTACAGTATGATAACGCAGATGCGTTTGATCTTGCGGTTCTAGATTTCTACATATTGTGAACCGAACAGTGATAATGTGTAGCTATATCATTAGCTATGTACCTGTAAAAAAACACTGCTTTCTCTCTACAGATGTGACCGTTGCTGGACAGCCGTCGTAAATTTTCTGGATCTACGTCTACTCCTTGACCCGGTTTACGTCAACATATCTATTGGCATCTCATTCTCCCTTATTTGCATGCTACAGTTTTTTGCCTTCTATCCTATTCTTGTCCTTGACCTCGGTTACTCCAAATCTGACACCGCCACCTTTATTGCTGTCTGCAATGCCATGGACCTCCTTGGACGACTAGTCATTGCTCTCATTGGCATCCTCAATCCAAAATTCACCAGCAGAGCGCTATTTTTGATTGGAACAGTCACAACTGTCGCAGGAAGACTCAGTAAGTTGGATTAGGCAGCGTCAATTCACTAGCATCACTGAAGACTACATGTATACTGCTATTCAGATAGCTTGATACCTGAGCTCCCTAAGGCTGCTTTTCCACGAGCGGTTTTTAGCCGCGCTGCATACGGCAGCGCGGCTAAAAACCGCAACATCTTTTCCACGAGCGGCACTGCCGTTCGCTCTGCCCTTCCACCCACCAGTAGACGTAATAGACTTGGAGTAGGAATGTCCTATGCTTGCACTGCTGCGCAGGAGAATTTATAAAAAGAAGCGTCGTCACCGGTATTGGGTTCATCCTTTGGTTTGTACAAGACTAGAAACGGGTCAATTTTATACACTATTTTACGAACTCAGGAAAGAAGAAAATGAATTTTTGAAGTGTTTCCGCGTGTCACTGAAGTCGTTTGACGAACTGCTCAATCTTCTTCACGAAGAGATTTGTGGACTGGGAACAAATACGAAAAGATGTGTACCTCCAGCAGAGAGACTTGCTACGTATTACGTTGAGGTAAGAAATCTTTCGGTAATTATTCCAATAAGGGTTTAGTATACGTATATGTCATACGTCTAAGTAGCAATTTCATTGTAGGTAATTTAAATGCTTAAATAAAGAGTGAAAAGTAATAACAGTCAAAACAAAACTACAACAGGCATTTACATGGCGTATACAGTATTAGTGAATGATTGTTCCAAATCATCATAAAATGCACTCAAAACTACATTCACAATATTATGATTCTGGGAACAAGTCGAGACAGGAATTGTCAGAATCAGTGCCCAGAGCTGCTGCTGTTGAGGGTATGGAAAGGCGTGGAGGAATGGGCGTTTGGTTGGAATACGAAGGAGGAGGAGGAGGAGGAGGAGAAGAAGAAGAAGGAGGACGAGGAGGAGGACGAGGAGGGAAACTTGGTTTCTGTTGATTATATATAATATTTTCACGGACTGGAAAGTGGGGCTGCATAGCTGCGATGTGCGGTGAAGTATTACATTTGAACTTCTTGAATACGTGGAGGATTTCAGCTTTTATATCGAGTTTGTCGTTCGTGGAAACGGCACAACTGTTCACAGTGGTTCTCACCCAGCAGAGCGGCATAAAACCGCTGCTGCCAGTCGCGGGGAAACGCCGGTCCGCGCGGCTGGCAGCGTTAGCAGCGCATGACCTTGGTGGCAGGGCTGCGGCGTACGCTCGTGGAAATACGTCCATTTAAACCAATGTGGAAAAGCAGCGTAACACTGCACACAGCTGTAATCGGCACGGTCCCGCCGCTGCTTCGCTCACATCGGCACGGCCAGGCAATATTATACCTGTTCCAGAAACATCTATTCTGTTGGGAGTAGGAGTACCTTGTCTGTCTGTATTCATCGTAACGCTCGATTACCCTGCTGATAATGTCTCTCTTTGCTACGAATTACTTTGTTAGAAATGTCTGACACTCCACTTCGCTCCAGTGCTTAAACGACACTGCAGTCATGCGAGTTATCAGACAATTTTTTTGAAAACGCGAGAAAAAGGTTGGAGCTGTGTGCGCTGTGCTTCCCCCTGACCAGCTTGCCCCTTCAACCCCGCGCTACCCGGCATCAAGTTATCTGACGAGAACAATACATTAGCAAAGTTTGGGTAAGTACACATACTTGCCAGTTTTGAGGTTTGGGCAGCGCTGTGGCTGAGGATTTCCTCCTTCTAGGATACGACGTTGCGTCAGTAGGTAATAGGATGGTCGTCTCCTCATCTGCGACGGTAGATAGATCCTAGAAGAAAAATAATGACGCAGTGTCATATTCCATAGCAATGGGACATCAGAGCAGATCCTATCTCTATAAAAGATAATTCAACGGTACAAGAATTCCGGGCGCCAAGTCGACCTGGTGACTAAATTTTGTACGGTGGCGTCTAATACTGTAATCATATTATTGCACCCTTTTCCTTACAGAAACAAACGTGTACAAGTTCTCATTTACCAAGCAGAAATCGCCAGGCAAAAGTGAGGTTCACACGTCACCCAAGACTTGCGGATCCTTAAAATGGGACTTCTTTCATATCACCCTTCTGGCGCCAAGAATTTGGAGGTGGCATCTAGATTTTTTAAAACTTTGGATACCCCTCAGTGAATTAACAAATTTTATATTATATATGATATTTAGCATTTCTGATGTAAAGCATTTTATACAAATTGTAATGAATTCAGGTAATCAGTGTTCTGAAAAATATAAAAATACATATGTGTGTGTCTGTGCGCGAAGACCCGCCAAGTTTCTTCCAAAGCCGAACGGCTCCGCTGCAAAAATAATCATCACCATTGTATGAGATTCTGAAGATGATCTATCGCATTTGGAATCATTCGTCATTTGAAATTCATCCATCCAGAGCCGCCGAAAGCGTGTTCCAACCCCGTTGAAAAAAAATTCTTTTCGGCACCCGCCCCCACCACCAAAGCTAAAAATCTTTACACTAAATCGGAAAGACTAAATCTCAGTTGCAGAGCGACTTGGCCTTGGTCTGAAAGGGTTAATACGTACAATCGACAAATAATGATACTAACGGGAAAGACAAACCCATATGCAACTTCACAGGGATCCAGGCCGAGCTCCGGTAAAGTGTACCCCCCGGAACGGTAGTGTTTAACCTTTTAAAGCCTAGCGGTATCTTTAAGCACGGCCAGGTTTAACATTAAAAAATTCTACGTGGTGCCCACATTGCGTTTATGCGTTTTGTACGGATCTCAGAACAAACAGCAACTTTTGCCTTACAAGACATTAAGAGATTGGTTTTTATGACCGAAGTGGAGAGTGTTTACAGCGCGGTACGCACTGAGTCCTTATATAAAACAGATACGCTTCGTCTTTAGAGGGTTAAATTTTATTTTAAATATAGAACGATAAAAAAATCCGAACACCGAATGATCCCAAAACAACTACAGTAATGGTGGTCTGAATATTTCTACTGCTTATAATACGTATTACATTCTACACCGAACTATTAAAACAGAAATGGTTAGTGTACTAATTACTGACATATAAAGAGCATGTTTTTACGCCATTAATATTTTGTTCTTGTTGTAGTCCTGATCATGTTTAACGACTTCCTGGCGGTGGCACTCATGAGCGGGTTTCTAGGTTTTGCGAGGAGCTTCATCCAGGTTCCACTGCCTCTGGTGTTCGCTGAATACAATGTTGAGAGGTTTCCGTCTGCATTTGGTTTATATTCAGTTATTTTCGGCATAATCGCAGTCATGGTTGGACCTTTCATTGGTAAGTACTGTGTCACATTTGAGGCACGTTGAATCTACCATTTCTTTAGTCCATTGTAATTTTCGCAACACAGACATAACATATACTTAAAACATTTCAATAAAAATCGTCAGATATCTCTCTTGTAAATCTGTTAAGAGGTTATCACCCAGTATACCGCGGCACACTAGCATACCGCAAGCAATTGTCAGGGCTGTCTAGATCTCTGAACAGGAAAACGATCGTATCAAATTAAATACGAATATTAATATTTTAAAAACATAGAATTACGTGTTCTTTAAACACACATACACAAACGCAAAGACAAGAAAGGTGGTGGGTTGCTGATGAAGTTTTGCTAAGCTGAGGGAGAACCATGGTCTTATTATCCTGTACCTGACAACGGCAAAGGTCACATAAGAAGCTTGCTTTCGCCAGAATTTAGATTCCATTTTTCTCCGCAGTTTATATTTTAAGCAGACATGTAGGTTCAGCCAATATATCTCGAAGCAAAGCGAAGCTCTTATCTCAACATTTTAATAATTCTTCAAAACTGGTCCTTCACTTCCGGCAAATAAAATGGACTGCCCTTAATTTCCTCTTCTTGTGTTAATTACCCTAATAATGGTGTGAGGATTATTTTAACGTACTGGTTGGAATTTATTTCTTAAAAAAACGCGGGTCCTATGTCTCTGTGCCCACTCACTGCACACCACACTGTTACCGCACATCCACATTAACATGCACCAACATTCGAATTACGTCGTGCGCCAGTAGGTAACTGTCCTATGAGAAGGTATTAATAAAAGTCGGGCAGTGATTACTGGTGGATAGCGAGACCGCCGCCTAACAGTTCAGTGTACGGATCAACTCCACTCACGGATTTGTACGTGCTCGATATTAATCAAGGCGCGTAAACATCGAGCTCCAACAATCACACACAAAGAAAACCTTGATATTAGATATATATATATCGCCGAATTGTAGCATGTAGCACGATGTTTGAGATCACACAGTCAGGTTAGTGTGTTAAGTCATATACTGATACACTTACACCACCCTTTCTCGAACTTTCTACCCTGGAGGAACCCTTGAAATAACACTGTACAACAAATTTAAACTTTTGTTCTACCCTGGGAATAAAACAATGTGATTTTTGTCGTTCTTAAGAGGCCGGATCAGGATCTGCAAGTAACAATGTCCTATCACATATCATTTCCAAGAAATACAGCTTTTAGTGTATTTATTTATACACAAAATTTCCAGACTGAATAAAAATTACTTTACATGTGGACAAATTTAAAATGTCTTCCTTGATCTTTTTCTTTTGTAGCCACTATCTGGGGTTTCTCTCACTATAGACCAAGAGTAGTCTGCAAGCATACCACAGTCCATCTTCCCACAAACTGGTTCTCCATGATGGAATGTCTTAGTGAAATCTTTCACTAACTTCTCCAAAGTTTTTAGAGGAAAAATTCCAGATGAGAATCGAGGAAATGTAGCTTCAGTGACATGTTGCACTTCATAACTTGGAAATGCTTTAACATTTCACTAACACACTGGAAAATTTCACTTACAATTTCTCTATTGTTCTCAGCTTTGTGATTCCTAAGAAAGTTTGTGCACATTGACTTGAAAGCATTCCATGCTGCCTTTTCAGTATTGCTCAAAGTGCTGTGAAAGTCCAGATCCTGCATAACCTCTCATATCTGGGGACCAATAAAGATTCCCTAACTCAACTGGGGAAACTTGTTTCTCAGATACGTGAAAGCTTGTCCATCTGTGTCCAGAGCTTTAACAAAGATCTTCATCAACCCTAGTTTAATGTGCAGTGGGGGGAGATGTACATCTCAAGGATTCACTAATGGTTCACAAGAAACGTTAATTTTTCCTAGAGTGAAAGGGTGTCGCTGAGGCCAGTCTTTACATATGTAGTGATATTTCTTGTCGCAACTGTCCCATTCACATAAGAAAGAGTGGTATTTAGTGTAATCTTGCTGTATACCAACTAACAGTCCCATCACCTTCAAATCTCCATGTATCTTCCACACAAATGTGTCACAGTCAATGCAGTTGAGCAAAGTATGCATACTTTCATGAGACTACGTCATGTGAACACAGTATGCTAGTGGAACAGAAAGACAGATGTTGCCATTGTGAAAATGCACTCCCTTTAAACTGACTTTCGATCAGTCAATAAAAAGCTGCCACTCTTCTGGAGTATAAACATGACCCAATGCCCCAAACAAACCATCTGCATCATTGCAATACACAACATCTTCAGAAGACAAGAAAAACTTTTCAAAATCATGCTGTTGTCTCCTCAATGAAGTCACTTTAACACCTGTCTCTAGCAGATTCCACCCTTGCAGTCATGAAACCAATAACTCAGACTGTGTTTATGGAAGGTTTAAGTCCCTAACAAGATCATGAAGCTCTTGTTGTGTGATGAGATGAGGTGACGTTGATGTTAGTGGAAAAAATCTGGATCCTCACACACTATACTGTTCGTAGCTCCATGCCCGTTGTCTGAGAAGCTCTCCTCGCCTTCATCATCAATGGTCCAATCACTTGGGGGCTTTGGAATGGGGAAACCATCCTGACAGACTGACGGTATTGCTGAGGGCAAATTCGGGTAGTGTATACCATGCTTGGAATTTGCAGAGCAGCCTTTCACATTGGTCAAACAGAAATAACAGTTTCTGAAGTGATAGTTTTGCTCACACCACACCATCAGTACTGCAAAGGTCATTGATGGTCATGAACCCTTTAACCACTTTCATAAGTTACCTGCACATGTACCACAACACGTATGAGGGGCCCAAGGCCTGTCTTGGTCCCCTGCTTTGCAGCCAAAATATAATTCGTTTGTCTTTTTAACTAAAGGAGTAAGACTGCGTCTTTGACCTTTTGCTGTAAATTCCCCCCACACACATAACATAACATAACATAACATAACATAACATAACATAACATACCAGGGTTGTTCACACATTTTTGAGGCACTGTGAAGATCACTTGCAACAAATATCAGCATTTAAACTCACACAAACAATGAACAAAGAACACTGATAATTGCCATTACATGTCATCAACTGATTCAGAACACATGGAGGAAATGTGACAGTTGACAGATGGCAGCAAAAGATAGGGTGAGAAGATGGTGTTAACAGGTGGGAAAGCTAGATAGTGGGACCACATGGATGACAGTTGGGCATTGTCAAGAGGTGTAAATTAAAGATAAGCTTCAAGGTGTGCAAACTGTAAACAATCATATACAGCACATTACATTGGAAAATTTAAGAAACAAGATGGTTCAGTTCCTCAGTGAATGCTACGTGAGAGAAATACTAAGAGAATATTTGGAAATGTTGCAAAAAAATAAAGCAAAATCATCTATTTTCATTGGAAGGGCAAAAGCTGTGTTGTACAGTATAACTTTCACATCTCAGGGAACCCTCCACAAAAGTTATTACATCCACAGGTCCTACAGGTAATGGTATGTTAGCGTGATCAGTAAGTTGTAAATATAGTAATCCAATAATAATTGTCAATGTTCTTTTGAGTACAGAATGATTTTTTCTGTGGATCTGTTTATTTTGGCCAACTTATTAGGCTACTCTTTTTGTATGGTTCCCCCTCTCCACAAAGGATATCAACTCTAATGCAAGTCAGCAGTGTAGGTACAAAAAACTGCAGTTTTTCTATTTTTAAATTTCCTACTTTTTTTTTTTTTCCCCCCCCCCCCCCCATCCAAGTGGACCTAAAAATCTTATCACAAATTTCTACTTTATAATATGCTAATGAGTTATGGTGTATGTAAGAGTAGTTTTTTCCCCTGTTTAAAACTAAAGACCAATTTTTATCCAACCTTTATTGAAATTAATCTCTTTCCCTTTCATAAATTTTAAATCTCATAAGGCAAACATATTAAATTTCCGTTAAATAAATGGCTTAAGCCAAAATGGGATTAATTTCTCTAAAGGTAAGGTCTATAGATTTAATTTCAATAAAGGTTGTAAATTTATTTTAATTAATGCTATTTACAACATTAAAATTTATTGACAATGTTAAGTAGTAAAGCTACTAAAAGCCACAAGCCAAAGCGATATGAATAAAAATATAGCCTAAGATACAATTTTATACAAGCCTGAAAAAACATTTTCTTACTGAGTGACATGAACAGCCTGAAATAAAGGCCTAGAAGTTACAAAATTCTAATGCACATGTGTTGGTTCCTTGATCTCTTTAACAGGCTTATAAATGGACAAAGTGTTCTTTTGAAACTAAAAATAAAGAATGAAATTTACGTACTTAATAAGAAACATATGCTTGTTTGCTGCACAAATACTCAATTCTTGGTAGAACTTGAGATAAACACACATGGATTTCATCTTCAACTGAAATGAGATGATTTCTGTCCTTGCCCTTCATGCTTGCTAAACAAGAAAAAGCTTCCTCACACATGTAAGAAGTTTAAAATGGCAACAAAATGTTTATTGCTTTCCTATGAATGGCAGGATACTCTTCTTTCACAGAAATCCAGAACTTGTCCGGAGGAAGGTCAGTAAATCTCATCTTGAGCGTAAGATCTGATTGCAGGTCAGTCTGAGCAGAAGATTCAGCGAAAGGGTCCCTCACCCAGTCATATACTTGTACTGAAAGGCAGGAGAAATACTGTTCAATTTTTTTCTGCAGTTCTTCCAGGTGGTTTTCAATAAGACTTGAGACTTGCTGATACATTTCCTCACTCTCAAGCCCAAGCATCAGTGGAAATATTTCAAGATTTCTTTCTGCAACATAAGTTTCCAAAGATTCAGTTTCCTTTTAAATCCAACAACCTTGTCACTTGATGTCAAAACATTTTCTCTAGGGCCTTGCATCGACCTGTTCAACTGGTTCATGTGATAAAAAAAGTCTGATAAGTAGTCTAGTTTCTGCAGCCATTCTTCATCTTCAAAGCACTCAGCAAAATCTGGCCTACTATTTTCTTGAAGGTACTACTGCAGTTCACCTTTCAGCTCAGACACCCTGTTCAGAACTCTTCCTCTGCTAAGCCACCATATTTCTGTATGTAGCAGGAGATTTATTTGCTCTTTTTTCAGGTTTTCACACAGTCTTTCAAACATTCTTGAGTGAACGGGTCTTTGCTTAATACAGTCAACCATTTTTGTAGCATCATCCAGAACTTTTTCATTTCATCTGCAAGAGCTTTTAGCACCAGCACCTCTCTATGAAGAAAGTAGTGTGTTGTGACAATGTCAGTACTTCTTTCTTTACACAACAGGTGAAACCTCTCATGGAGCCAACCATTGATGGGGCACTATCAGTACACATGCCAACACAGTTCCTCCAAGACAGAACTTTTGTTTCCGGATATGGAGACAAAACATCAAATATATCTTGGCCTTTGCCTGTTTTGGGCAGCTCTCTGCAGCAGAAAGTTTTCTTGAATTTCACTATCATTTATAAATCTTACAAATGCTATACCATGACCTTTACTGGTGAAATCTGTTGACTCATCAACCTGGATAGACAAGATGTTGTTTTCCAGTTTAATAAGCAAAACTTCTTCAGCATCACACAACATGTCATCAATACGTCAACTTATCGTACTGTATGAGAGTGGAACCTTTTCAACTTCTTGCACTGCATCTTGTCCTAGCATTTTACTCACTATAATTTTATATGCTGGCATTATTTGGTTCTCACCAACTGTGTGACTTTTCCTGTTCTAGGCTATAAGTTCTGCTGCTAAATAACTTGCTTCCTGAGCCTTCTCACTGAATGTGACTTTTTTAACAAAAGTTTTACTCCGTTTATTTTGAGATTCCAATAGCCATATAAAATAACAAGCACCTTTATTTGTCAAACGGCTGTGACTTGCACTTAAGTGTCTTTTCAATTTTGCTGGAGCCATTGCTGCGTTTGCAAGCTGTTTGCCGCATATGACGCACAATGGCATACGGCAACTTGGATCACTGGCCCATGTTTAAGTTTAAATATACGTTTAATTTTATTGGTTGAGTTGTTATAATACATATGGTGCTGCACCTGCAAACACCAGGTTTTTCGCAGTGCGCAGCCCATTCATACTTAATCAACAACGATACCACTAACCTACTCGTAAGTCTATTAGTATTTACACAGTTCATAATACTTCCTCCTCAACTTCCGATTGTTTTGTGTGGTGCTTCCACTTACACCTGACTTTGTAGAGAAATCTACCTACCGGCCCATGTAAAACCCATTGATAAGTAACCTTCATTGTAAATACGGAATTTCTTTGTGACCCTTGTTCCACTAGCGCAGTGAAATGACTCAGAAGATTGTAGTTCTTCACCACCAACCTTATCAAAATAGTCCGTAGGCCCGGGCCTAGAATCATTCTCTTCCATCTTTCACCTCGTCTTCAACACTAGAAAATACGAAAACTTGAGAACATAACTCACTCGTAACATACACAGTACACGCTTCTGCAACAACAACAACAACAACAACAACAACATAGCGGCAGGGGAGCCAGCTGTGTCGCGGCGCGTAAAAATTCCTTCTTTAGAATGAATATTTCCCTCCGATATTCCACTACACCGGCCGACGTCATCAGCCTACGGGCGTCCTCTTCGTCCAATACAGCCATCGCCAATTATCAACCGCCTCCCCTGTCTCGCGTCAAAACCGAGAATGGACTCAACCAACTGACCATGGTCCCGCCGCGCATTGCCCCACGGGGCTGACAGACCTCTAACGAAATTGCTAACGGGGCTGCTCGGTCACTGCGAGCGCTAGCATCGTGCGGAGCGTGAATTTGAAAAAAAGATGTGTGTTTTTTCACTTACTATCTCTCGTGGATCCCCTAGCGATCTCTCGCGGAACATTTAGAGTCCCATGCAGTCCCGACTGAGAAATCCTGACTTACACACACGTATATTGCCACTGCCGTAACATGATGTGATTATGCCGCATTATCCGCAAAAGATATAATTGTGTTTTTAATTACTATCACTTATTATTTTTGTTTTAATATCTGCTAATGCCATTTCAGGTTTGGTTCGAGACGTAACTAACAGCTATCCAGTCTGCATCAACACGCTGAATGGGTTAACGACCTTCGCTTGCATAATTCCTTGGATTTTAGAACACGCTGTTGTACACATGAGGTCCAAATCCAGTGCAAGGGAAGAGTCATAGTGTGATCAGTCATCACCGAGAATTATTGTTATTGTAACAGAAGATACAAAGCAGGTAATCACAATTAATAAGAAGAACCTGATAGTTGTATTGCCGATCGCAGTGGCCGTGCGGTCTAACGCGTGGGTCTGCGGCCGTTCGCTTGCTGGGATTGTGGGTTCGAATCTCACCAAGGACATAGATGTCTGTCTCTTGTAAGTGTTGTGTGTTGCCAGGTAAATTTCTCTGCGTTGGGAGGATCACTCGTCCAGAGGAGTCTTACCGAGTGTTTTGTGTCTGAGTTTGATCGTCAAGCCTCGATACTGAGGAGGCCCTGGCCCAGTATGGGCTGTTGCGCCACTGAAAAAAAAAACTCATAGAAGGAATTAACTGCAGTGGTTCAGACTCTCAGTATGACGCCAGTTGCGAGACAAAAGGAAGGATATATGATACAAACATCTATCTGTTACTTTGTACAACGGCCAGGTTTGTAAGTCTGTGGCAGTGAGAAAAGTTGGTTATAAAACCACTTTGCATTACACAAATGGTTGTCAATGCTTTAATTCATTACGCAATGCGGCAACTATAACCCCAAATCCCACATTCAAGGCATAGCCTACAAACGAGGACAGAGATTAGAATAAACCAAAATAACCTCGAAAGAGATATAGCTGTACTCTTTCTTTAACCTCGACGCTAGATGGTCGTGGGTGGTCAACGCCACACCCCCACCGCTCAACTCCCGGGAATGATCCGGTACACATTTTATAAGAGTCTGTGTGGGCCCCAAGGCCTGTCTAGAAGGGTGCGGAAAATCTTGCCTTTACCAGGATTCGATGCCCGCATCGTCTAGCCCGTAGTGGGTCGCTATACTGCATAGGCATAACTTGGCTAATAACGCTGATGGGGGCGGGGAAAAATTTACGGTGCCTATCTTCCTTGAACAGATAAATAAAATGTCTGTTCTCTGCATCCTGACCAACACAAGTTTTTCATTTTTTCTCTGTCTTTACAGCATCAAAATAATCATTTAACAAACAATTATATTTTTTGTTGGTCCCTCTTCAACTCAGTAGCCAAAACAAGTATTCTTAGGTGGAAAAAATACTGAAGGGCAATTGCCCCTCTCTTGTGACCCCTAATTTACGCCATTGGCTATATTGACTACGCTACCCCGCCCGCCTTCCCACTCTGCGCCTTTATGTCCTATTCTAGGGCGAAGTTTATAACAAGTTAGTGACTTAAAAATACATTTAAATCTTGACTCCTGAATGGATCTCAACGAAGTTCACGTAACTTACGTGCACAACATTAAAGATTAACTCAGTGCGAAACGTAGGGTACTCATAGAGATGTTGACGGACATTACAGTGTCCTGGGACGTTACGCCGCGTCGACTGGTACTTAGCTATCGACGTTTCATAGAATACTAGTGCCTCTATCATCAGGGTCGAGCAGTCCAAGAAATGAAGGCACTGCTTGACTGACTTACGTAAAATGAACCACGCAGGCTCAACACTTTTAAAAGACTGTTTGTGTTTGAGACTGTCCGACCCGTCCCTCTTGCCTTTCATCCTCATCTTGTCTTACTCTTGCAGGAAGCTGGATCAGTTTCTTTAACACACCAACCAACCTGCAAGAAACTTATTAACTACCATGTATTAATAATTACTTACAAATTATGTACGATTAATACACCTTGAAATGCAGGTGTTACAAAGTTAACACAGTAAGGATAAGCGATGAATCTGTGTGGCTGTTTCCAAAATTTCACACTTCACATTTTCACCCTAACCTCAAACGACAGTAGTTTATGTTCAGATAATTATCGACATGAAATGAGAAGAATTTCTGGGGATGTACCCTCTGTAGGCTACCTTCCACAACAGCGTAAAATATTAAAAACTCAGTTACTTAAGCTGGATTCAAATTTCATTCTACAAGTGTTCCAAGCATGAATCAGACATATTGTAAAGCCCATTCACTTGTTAGCATTACTTATGCGTAACTGTAAATTTATCAGTATCAAAATGTAATATGGGTGTGAAATACGAAAAAAAAAACAAGTCATCCTACCCACTGACGTAAATTCCAAACAGGTACATGTATAAAGTTAGGTACATTAAGGCTACATAGACTGTCTTAGTGGCAGGACTGAACAGTAAATCTATTACTGGCCGGCAGAAAGCAGCAGCCCCAGTGGGCTGATGATAGGCAGGTACAATGCACAGTTCATGGCGTGCCCCTCAATTTAATCAGAATTCTTTAAATTGTATTGATCTGTGAGACTGCCAAATGCGAATGAATTAGAAGGGCTGATTTAATAGGATTTTTATGTCCATGTGGTTGTAAATGAATACCTGTATACATATATGTATAACAATTTTTGAAATTTCGAAAATCACAGTTTTATGGTAAGTGAAGATTTACGGTTGGGGGGATAGAAGTAGCAATGTCAACCTTCAAGGTAGAACAGTTCTAGGAACTTTTACAGCTTAGAAGGCATTAATTTCCATACTCGCCATGAGCATGTCACAGCTCAATTTTCAAATTTAATTCATCTTCCTTGGTGTCGCAAGCTGGAGGAAGGGGGAGGAGGTCTTAAAATGTGTACAAGGCCCAAACGCGGCTACCATGGTCTCTTTCACAAACAAGCGAAAAGGTTCTTAGCCATTTAAAAATAAAAAGAAGCTGACGTGACACAGTCCTGTGATGAACATAAACAAAACAGGCTTAAAATTACAACTATTCGTGTCTTCACCCCCTTCTTAACAAATATGTGAATTAAATGAAGCACAAAATCAGCTAAATGAGACTGCAGAAGCCATAATAGGCGTATATGGGTTCAGCAGAGAGGAAAGTTAAAAACCTTATAAGTCCAAGTTACTGAAAGCAAGCAAATATTTATATGGAGGAGAATGAAAGTATGAAGCCTTTCTCAAACTTTGTAACCTAAGTAATTCAATATAAAACAGGTACTTTGACTTAATAGTTTTTTTTTAAATATGAGCATTAACATTATGCTTTTATACAAGTACAATCTTTGAATAATGCAAGATTTTCACATCTGGATATCCAAGCATATTCTGCTCATTCATCGGCAGTCAACATATCCTCTTCTTCAGGGTATGAACCACGGACCTCAGTGTCTGTTTCCTGCAAGATATCCATAGGTGTTCCAGCAGCCACATCAACACGCATAGGAATAAAATTCCCGACAGTATGTGAATACTGAAGGGAAAGCTTTTCGTTTCATCTCGAATCATACCTGAAAGAGAAAGAGAATATTAAATTAAAAAATGTGTCTTCTGTACAAAGTATAGACACAAATTCATTTCTAACCAACTGTACAATACACAGTTTTGATGTTGCCACATGTTTCGGCCACTAACCACAATCGTCTTCACAGAACAGCAGTACTTAAGGATACATGCAGCACATTAGTGCATCTTGTTAGTCTTAAATGGTGAATTGTGTACATGTGGTATCAGTCCATAATTAATTAAAAATTATTAATATCATATTAAACTTGTAATATAAGTAGTACATTAAAAGTTATGTAAAATGTTGTATCCAAACATCTTGTAATAAAAAATTATTCTTGGATTTGTTATGCAGCCGAGATCTGAATTTTTTTTTTGTGCTCAGCGTCTACTCCATGTATGAGTGCATATCTTCAGATGGCGTGAACCCACACAGACAGCCCGCAAGCATGAGAGATTTCGGGCGTTCGCAGCGGTGTAATTGAGGTCTCCGTTCGTCTGAAATGTGGTGCCTCGTCACTTGGCAATTGGTGGCCCTTCATTCCAGGCCACTGTGTTTGTCGAGCACCTGTCATCCAGAGACGAAGGGCCGCATTCAAGAAGAACGGAGACCTTAGCCTACAAACATATTTAATACATTAATATTTGTTGTCATATTTTTCGTCTTTTGCTGGTTGGCTACCTACTCGTGAGACATGAAACTTTTTGATCTAAGCCTAACAAACTTCATCGTAATGAAAAAGTGTTTTAGGCACATTAAATCCAAATTTCATTCGTGAGGGAATTACGGGGAGACAGAAATCTAGAAATGCTTGCTGCCACTCGGATCGGATCGTTTGTACTTCCATCTCCTACCTAAACAATTGAAATAAACGAAGTTATAATCTTAGATATTACCGCAATCTGTTACCCGACATTTACAGCCACTTCACTTCTACCTGCTGAATTGCTGTCATTCAAAACCTATTGGTGCTGGCAATATCAAACACAGTGCAACTAATAGTTAAAATAAAATTTAAAATTATCCATACCGAGTACGTGCTTTTTATAATCACTTGTTTTATCGCCAACTAGTAGACAGTAATGGGCTGTAGTGTAACAAACTTTCTTAAACTCCTGACATGTTTCGGTGTAACAGCACACCATCCTCAGGGGAGACTCAAAGAACACCTAAAGAGATGTACGTTTAAAGTAAACAACCCTATTTAGTTCGGAGTTTTTATAAAACATTTTAAAATACAACATGATGCTGTGTGTTAAAATATAATACAAAAATTGCTGATGTATTGTAAATTTTTCATCAACGGATGTGCCAAAGAATGTAGTGTAACAGAGTACAAGCATCAGGTATTGTTACACCGTATAGCTTGGTATTGGCCTCGTCCGATAAAAATCACAAAACACTCTAAGAAACATAAAATTTAGTATGTGCCAGACATGGAAATATTGGAAAGTTCGAGATACGTACCGGAAAACGTGAACCTGTTTTTTGTGTGGTGGTGGTTGTGGTTGACTAACGGCAAGCAAATGAAGGGAGGTACCTAGCAAGACTGCTACCTAGGTAGTACGCCTATCGATTAGGAGATTAAATTAAGGAGTTGGGGTTATTGACCATTTGTTCGTCTATCAAAAACCAAGAGCGCGGTTTGTTGATAAAGGAACCTATCACATTACGGTATGAAGTGCAGTGGAACTTACAAACGAGACCACTTATGAAGTAGGTACCGTGAAACTTACCGACAATATTAACTTATAAACGAGGGCATGATTTAGCGCAGCTGGTTGTGGCACTGCGCTACAAAATGGAAGGTGGCGGGTTCAATTCCTGAAGCACATAATCCTTCCGGCCGCAATATGGCCCTGGGGTCGACTCAGCCTCTAACAGAAATGAGTGGCAGGAATACCTCCTGGGAGGTAAAGGCTGCCGGTGCGTATGGCTAACAAACTTACCACCTTCATGTGTCGAGTGTCTGGAAATCTGCTTAGCTTCAAACTCCTGGAAACCTAGGGTCCTCTCCAGGTTTGTATAATGACTGCTTTTACTAGCTAATAAATGCAGCAAACTTACCAACCAGAGGCCCCAGACATAATGTAATCACACCATTGATGACCATGAACAGGCTGTAGGCTGCCGCAAAACGATCCAGGGAGCAGTGGTCAGCAATTGTGAGAGACTGATTGACAACTAGAGCCCCCTTCAGGAAGCCCACTACACCAGAAATGATGAGGATTGTCACGAATCCGTGTACACTGGCGAAAACTACAAATACACAAAGTTATGAACTGAGGGAGGCACACAGTCCTATTGGCTAACCTGTGGGTTTAAACCGGTGAGATATTTTTAATGGCTTCTCAAGAAGGACTCCATTCTATGGTTACTTAATTGCAGATGAAAGGAAGTGTTAATGACTTGTACCATCGATATGAATGATGGGTGTGTAAAGATCTGGAAGGAGACGAAATGTACATTCCCAATATTAGCACGAAAAGGAGAAAATAACAAGGAAAAGAACCTTAGTCAGCGCAGATATTACAATGTCAGGGATACGAACCGGGCACACCCGAACAAATGTTAAGGCTAAACCGGTCTTGTTGCTTAGGTGACATAAAGGAATCACTTCGCTTAAGGAAGAGTGGAGGTAAGAATCCTTGCATTATAAAATGCAGAGTAAGCTGCCATCTTGACGCTCTCACACACTTCATTGCCCCCCGCCCCCCCCCCCCCCGGCAACTAAGTCCCGGGAACGAATTTGACAGGAGACGATTAGACGCGGTGAGCAAGAAACTTCAGACGACAACAAATCTATACTAATTACGAAATACATTAACTGCACATGCAGTTACTGTATTTTTTTCTAATGGTGCAACAGCCCTTAGTGGGCCAGTGCCTTCTCATTATCGAGGCTTTACGTTCACACCCAGATACACTACACACGGTAGGACTCTTCTGGACGAATGATCAGCCCGACGCAGAGACCTCTACTTGAAAACACACAACACTTAAAACGACAGACAGCCATGCTCCAGTGGGATTCGAACCCGCAATCCCAGCACGAGAACGGCCGCAGAGCCACGTCTCAGACCGCGCGGCCGTTGGGATCGGCGCAGTTAATGTATAATGACCACTAAACAGACACAACAGAACCCTTCATTTATAATTAAACTGTCATCAAAAATACAATAACACAACTTAGAATTTCAGTTACCTTCGATCCACGTACTGCAAAGAAAACAATTTAAAAAATCTGTACTTAAATTACGATCATGAAAGATATTACAGGCATATCACGTATAATTCTTGGACGACTTGTGTAAAACCCAGTAGTGGGAAAAACGTCCTAATTGTCCTTAGCAGTTACGAGGTTCTTGGAAATTAGTGTAATATAAGAAATGCTTCACTTAAGGGCGTATATGCAAATTTACCCACATTTTCTACGTCTTTCGTCCAATATAAACAAAATTTGGTACAACCCACCTCTACAATAATTTACTGAAAGAGTAGGCGTTTAGTGAAAATCACGGCAGCGAGGGCGTTAAGGTACAGAAGTGGACAATGATTTTTTTGGTCACGCTTTCTACATTCTTTGTCCTATTTGGCTAAAACCAGGTATAGAAGACAACAGTAGTTCATAAATCATGAGTGCTTTGAAAATTGGTGCAGTGTGAACCATATTTTGTATTACGGCGCACGTAAAAATTTGTTTCCTCCATGTATGTACTTTATTGTCCAGATTCGGCTAAAATTCGAGAGAGGAAATGTCCACAATAATCAATTTATAAATACCAGTCAAAATCGGGGAAGTGGAAGTATTAATGTGTAACTGCGAAAATGAGTTTTTGCACTTGTTTCCTTAATTTTTCTCCACATACGGCTAAAATTCCTCACAGAACATTTCCACAAAAATACCTTCACAAAGTATGGGTTTCGTCAATATCGGCCGTGTAGAAGCAATACTTTACGTAAGCGTAGATGATTTTTCCTTGCTGTTTTCTACATTTCTCTTCCGATCTCACTAGGGTTCGGCACAGGATACACTCACAATAACCTACCCAGCAATTATGAATTTCGTGCAAATCGACTGAGCGGAAACAACACTGTACTTACTAGCACACGGTTTAAGTACATCCTGCTTAGACCTCTTCCGCTATCCTGACAGCCTTATACCGTCGAAAAGCTTTCGCTGTATCGCGTCGCGATGCTCCTGCTGCGGCGCTCTTGTCGCCTTCTCTTCGCTGCTTCGTGAACCTTCTTTATATTTATTGAGCCACTTTACTTCGCATATTATGCATTCTTTCCAAAGTAAAGTAATTGCGCCTTCCACACAGACTCTTCATTATGATGGATTCCATCCGAGCATTAAAGTCTGTTAATCTGAAGTCAGCTGTACATAATGCAGTGGCATATAACAGACCCCAACATCAACTCTACGTATCAGAGCCTTCCTTTACAAGCTAAGACTCGCTTTGCTTGTGACGTTATTGTACGCATTTTATGCAGCCTGGTTCTTCATTACTTTGTTGAAAATAACCTGTCACTAGAAAGGATTTTGATCAAATTAAATGCGTTCCATCCTCCCACATCTTTTTCCTTCACGGTTCACTTTTAACGTTTATCTCCTGCAGGCGCGGGTGACTCTGAAGTGATCTCTTCCTTCCACATTTACGGAATAAAATGTTGTATTAATTTCCTATTTCTCTCACGCATAATACATTCTCGCCCTAATAGTGTTTGGTAAAGACTTCAAATTATGGAGTTATTACGTTTGAAATTATCCCCAGTTTTCGGTTATGAATATGTCCTCTGTCCCACGCTTCTGTATTGCCATCAGCACATTGTTACCAAACACCTTAAATATAATACGATATAACACAATATTATGTATAATATTATTTCCCTAATAATAATATAAAAAGATAGACCTCTCAAGTTTCATTAGATATATATTTTAGCTATTCCTTTCACTTACTTGACCTCACGACAGCAGACGATAAACATCCGAAGAGATAGGCAGCCCGTGGACCGACATTTAATCTGTCCGCTATTATAGGTAAGAGGAGCCTCGCCACAGCGTCTGCACCAGCGGTTATAGACAGACAAAGTGCCACATCTTTATCGGAGAATCCCGGCCAGGGCAGTTGTGCCAGGTGGAATGGGAAGACAGTAAAGAATATGGTGTCACTCGCAAAAGACACAGAAAGTCCCAGAACAATGTTAACGTAGATTGGGTCCTTGAGGAGTGCCAAGTCCAGAGATTCGTTTAGCAGTCTAGCTAAGCGGAGGCAGCAGGAGGATTTGCACCGTCTGATCGCAGGATGTGTTGGTTCTGACGATGTGGAAGGCTTGAACGTAGAGTAATCGCCTTCGTCTGCCTCGTCAGGTGTCTGCCGAAGTAAAGACCAGGTGTGCTCGTGATCTGAGTTCGTGAATTTGTCGGACACCTGAAAAAAAACAGGGAAACTGAAATGCGGATAGCAGTTGCAGCAGTTCGAGACTCAATAACCAAAATATTACATCCTCTTACTAAGTCCTTCGCAGTTATTATGCGAAGTCAATCAAAATATTACATCCTCTTACAAAGTCCTTCGCAGTAATTATGCGAAGTCAATCAAAATATTACATCCTCTTACAAAGTCCTTCGCAGTAATTATGCGAAGTCAATCAAAATATTACATCTTCTTACAAAGTCCTTCTCAGTAATTGCGCGAAATCAATCAAAATATTACATCCTCTTACAAAGTCCTTCGCGGTAATTATGCGAAGTCAATCAAAAGATTACATCCGCTTACAAAGTCCTTCGCAGTAATTATGCGAAGTCAATCAAAATATTACATCCTCTTACAAAGTCCTTCGCAGTAATTATGCGAAATCAATCAAAATATTACATCCTCTTACAAAGTCCCTCGCAGAAATTATGCGAAGTCAATCAAGAGGTATTAATATGTGCCTACTGTAGTAATAGTTCTTGAGCAAGCTTACATTTGCATTGTCTGAACTATAAAAAACACAAAGATTTTCACTCTTTTATAGTATGTCAGACGCTGTTAATTACTAAAATATATTGCGTCGGTGATGGAAGGCTGAATGGCAATGAGGCACTGGGGGAATGATATTAACAGGAGAAAACAGAAATACTCAGGGAAAACCCCTGTCCCAGACTTACTTTTTCCACCACAAACCCCAGATGGGCTGATGTGGTACTGCAGCCTGCTCTCTGTGACTAGACAACGTCGACTAACCGCCTGAACAACGGCAAGGCCGTCAGACGTGTTCATTGCCATCAGATGTGATGCCGTGTATTGTGCAGTAAATTTACCAGAAAACACTGGGCCACTAACCAGTAGCGCCCAATTATTATTACAAAACTTGCTGCTGATGGGTTCGTGAATCAAAGATCTCCTTGTAGGACAGCTGTCCTTAATCTGGGGTCCACGGAACCCTTGAGGGTCCATGGATAGATAGACGGGGTCCGTGAACACGGATGGGAGAAAAATTACAACTTTATTTTCACTAACTTCTAACTTAAATTTCAATCTTCATATCTTCATTCAATAATGAATGCAGGGAACACAATAATTTTTGGCGTCTACACTCCAAACATGTTTGTTAACTTAAATAAATTTCACTTTGTCTATTTTATGCTTTTAAGTAGATGTTTCTGAGAAGGGGTCTGTAAGTTTCACCAGACTCTCCAAGAGGTCCATGGCATAAAAAATTTAGGTACCACTGTTCTAGGATGATCCAGTTTGTCGCACTTTAGAATAAATGGTTGAGAAAGTGTACGAACACGTAACGAGTGTGAAGTAAAGGGTTAACGGAAAAAAAATACATAACAAGGAGAATCTTAATTTTGTCTTTCACTAAATATAAATTTTCGTACTAATACTAATAACTATTATATCAATTAATTATTAATTATTATAATGGTGATTATTTTGGGGGTCATTATAGTAATTATAATTTATTATTATTATTATTATTATTATTATTATTATTATTATTATTATTAGGTTCATAAACACAAAAGTATAGCAAGATTACATCCACATTTTGCGTAAAAATCTTCAGCGTGAGTCTCACAAACGTCACGGCCCACCCACATCAGTCACGTTATTGCAGCTGCTACGAAAGCGGACGGATACTGACACCTCCAGCCCTTTGCCTGCAGAAACACATCGAGTTACGCGCACGCGACTTCGCGCACTCTCCCGACTTGTGACATAGCCTGGGCTCGCTAACGTTACCTGAGGGGCAAGCTGGAGAAGTTTTGGAGATAATCCTGCTATACAAAGTACAGAGGGCTGTGTCCGCTAACACCAGGGTGTTGACATATGCGACCCGTATACTGCTCTATAAAAATACTGTATACCACGCAGTATTTAGTCCAGTTGCTTTCCGTTATGAAATTTACAACAATACTACACGCTGCACCTACCTTCTTAGCGCTATTTTTCTTATTCATTCTGCAATTTTCATCCTTCGTCTTGTTTTTCTATTGCGTTTGGGTCCGTTTCGGGTCATAGCATTTCCAATTCTGCCCGAGTTTTGAAATAGTTGGGTTCTTAGAAGGCAAGGATGTCAACCACACGACCAACCCCCGACTTCGATGGCCTGGTCATCTCTTTCGCCGGCACCTCGCTCCAAACCTGTCCGCCATAGGTAGCTCTACCACCAGCTACGCTGCCGCTGGCATAACTTCCGATTTTAGTAGTTCACAGAAACTTCCTCACCCGGCTAAGCTTCCCTTCGGCAAGGTGGAGATACCATTGATGTGATCCACTCACACGTTACCTTACATACAAGTTTTCCTAAGTTTCTCATTTCTGGAATCTTAGTACGCCTTTCAGATCCCTTGCATGCTGCTTTCTAATAATTTAGTCCCTAGCTGGTCTGATATTTTTTCTTTATCTCTGCGTTTCCGTACATTTTAGAAGCATGTATGTGGCATTCAGTTCATCACAGTACAGAGAACATACACCTTCATTCTACTCTTTAACCCCCCAGTTCCCAAAACCCCTTTCTAAACCATGCCACCCCAATCCAGTCCTCTCCTTTCTATACAGTATAATACGCGTATATACAATTCTTGCCCCACCCAATTGCCTTTCGCAATAAAAACTACTGCTCGTTTAAACTTTGCATTCGCTTTTTCAATCAATGGAACATTCTGAACGCTGGATGTGACAGAAATCGGCATAGAAATGCAGAATCTAAGGGCAGCAATTGAGTTACGACCTTTGGAAAAACATTGCTATCATATTATGGAATAAAATAAAGCATATATTTTCAAAAGGCTTTGCTTGTTAAACTCCCTGAATCGGTACCGGGAGCTGCCAGTAGATAGAATAGCGAAATATAATAGGCTTCTGTAAATCCCCTGTAATCGATATTCTGGTTTATCCAGTGCTGGATAAACCAGGTTTTACATACAGAAAGTGTGTAGGTATTTTGAGTTCCGTAAACATTCAGTGCTAGACGGACTCAGACATATCTAAATTTGAACCTTTGCTAAAAAAATATTAACTACATAACAACCTAACATGCATGAGGCGAAAGAAATGAAAGAAAAATCTCTTTGAATATTGTTGATTTATTTATATATATTTAAAGCGCTGTAATAGGTCCAAGAATAAAGATTGAAAGGATAGGATTATTAGTGAATAATTAATTAGAATTTGAGTCAAAGGAAGAGGCAGTGGACTGGTTTAGATCATCGTCCCAGCTTTGTCCTGCAAGGGATACGGAAAACCGGGAAGCACTTCAGCCTGAGCAGCTAGTTTTAGGGCCGAGGTTTGAAATCAGTGCCTCCGAAATAAAAAATTAAATTTGATGGCCTCTGTACAAGGATTTCCTTTCCATGCCCATGTTACTTCCTTTCCTGGGTTCATATATTATGCCCGAGTCCGTCCTTATCAAAGTGTCAGTAACTTTCTTCTAATTATTTTAAATCTGACCTTGTGCAAAGCCTTGAGTATATGATCACCAATGGCTTTTCTCGGTGAACTGTCCACAATGGTATTGTCGAACATGAGAACATTGCTGCCGTAGTTTGCCAAGGAAATCGACGGCCTCTTTAGCGTCGCCCGACTGTCATTGCCATCCTGCGATTCCCTTTGGAACAGCATGACATCTCGTCTCTCATTTCCTGCCTCTTCTTCTACTGGTAGTAGGAGTTGTTGGGCCCTTCCATCCAGCATTGAAGATATAATAACACTGCCTCTTCTGGAGATAATAACATGCTCCTCACAGTCGGCGTCTTCGGATGCCAGCTGAATGGAAACATATCAGTCGATGTCAAATATCTCTACTTTAAAACACTTTCCTTTATCGACTTCTAGGATCTGACGGTGGTGCATTTTAAAAAATTACTAGGTTTCGAGGCTTCGTCCCTCGTTGAATATTCTGAACAGAACACATAGATTTTGGAAAATTTATCTGTTTCAGTACCCAAGTGGAAATTTGGGGAAGGACAGCCCAGTTCAGGTCCAGAGAGTGGGACTGGCTGTTTTGAAAGCGCCGAGTAGGGTTCATCCACAGTTTCTGCTGAGGATAAAAGCAGATACAGCTTCCGAATCCTTGTGTTATTTCTTAATATCACACCACAGGCAAAGTACAGAAACCCGATAACAACAGAACAAATAATAATAATAATAATAATAAATACAATATTTGTGTACGCTTTGGTTTAGATTGATCATTAAATTTTTAAAGCCTAGCGGTAACTTTACGTACGACCAGGTTTAATATTGAAACATTCTACCTGGTGCCCACATTGCCTTTATGTGTTTTGTACGGATCTCAGAACAAACAGCAACTTTACCTTATAAAACATTAAGAGATTGGTTTTTATAACCGAAGTGGAGAGTGTTTACAGCGCGGTACGTACTGAGTCTTTAAAGGGTTAAGGCACATGAAGAAGAATAACTGTAAATTCTTTTAAGAGGCACTGAAGAATTAGTATAAAATTACTCATAAATTTATGAACGTTCACATGACTCACAAATGTATTTAGAGTACTCAAAGCAACTGTACAAACTTACCTCAAATATTTCAAAACACATACCGCAAAGTCAGTTTTAATTTTTACATTTTTAAGATTTATATTTTATTTTATATGATCGCTGCTACATTCAAAGCCTCAGGGCATAAGGATCACTGAGCTACACAAACACAAATTTGATTTTCAACCTTCAAAATGATTAAGGATCTTCCTCATTTTAACTAAAGGCGTCACGACAGCTTAATCGCGTTTTGAATTCAAGTTTATTTTTTTAAATAAATTCATAGACACAATAACCTGTATCCCACACATTGAATATTTGTTTCATGACAATTCCAAATGTGTTGTTCATGTTACTTTGATGACAGCGAAAAGTAAAAATGCGCATATCTTTGTTAGTGGCACATTCCGCTTTAAAGCACACTCCTACACCTGGACGACTCGCTGCTATTTATATTACCTGCAGCATGTTTTTTGCAACTCACCGTTCCATTTACACTGCTGTTCGTCAAGTTACTGCCATGAGATGAGCCCAAAGTCAGGTCGTCCTCCTCAGCAGGTATCACGTCCATGGACAACGTGCTGGGTCCGAGTACTGATGCGGGTCTCGAACCCAGCGGCACATCTTCCAAATCTGTCTCAGGCAAATCAGAATTATTGAGGGAAATAAATTCCCGTCAGCACAACTAGTTAGTGCTTTACCTATAATCTGGCAACATGTTTCAACCCTAGAAGGTCATCTTCAGGCCAGCAGTATAAAATAAGGAAAAGGATTTGTGTAAAATTGTACTAAGTTTTGAATTCAGAAATAAGTTTTACAGTTTTATAAATTACATCAATTATATGTAAAAATATTAAAATTAAATATTAAAAATTAAATATTAAAAACGTTAAAATGGCTAATTGACTCTTAAAATATTTTTGAAATTTATTGTAGTATTTTGACGTAGGCCTATCCCAGTAACCGCGAGGTCTAAGGCGTGGGTATGAGGGCGTTCACTTGCTGGGATTGTGGGTTCGAATCCCGCTGGGGGCATGGATCTGTCTCTCTCGTAAGTGTTGTGTTTTGTGATGTAGACGGTGCTGGATCGGTCTGATCACTCGTCCAGAGACGTTCTACCGAGTGTGATACGTTTGTGTGTGATCGTATAAGCTTCATAATGAGAAGGCCCTGTCCCACTATGGGCTGTTGCGCCGTTGGAAAAGAAATCTTGACATAGTAGATGAATGTGCTGCACAGGGTTCGCGGATGTTTGCTTGCAGATCTTGTTTAACTTGCGGTTTAGTTGTCCGAATTCCTTTTTTCTTCTTGTTACAGAGATATGGAAGTGGATATTAATGTCGGCAATTTATTTCGCTGGTCATTATATATAACACAACAGGATAACAAAGTACAAAAATCAGAATTAACAAATACTGAAGAACCGAAATGGCGTCACGTTAAAGGGGGCAGTGGAGGTGGCGTAACCTTCACGTTCTGATATTACAGGGAAATAAGGACTTACCCGTTTGATAGTCAGCGGCACAGCGGGCATGTAAAATTACATAAATAGGTAAAGTTTTTCCCGTCCACAACATCAAACCATATAGAGGGAGCAGAGGTATAGCTCCACTCATTCTTAACATAGGCATCTGATGGATGTGTGGTCAGCACCACTCCCCAGCCGCTTTACCCCAGGGAAAACACCGGTACATATTGAACGGGAAGAGAATTGAGCCCCAGAATCGGTCCCGACACTACGGAGAAGAGAAAAATCTCTTACTTTTGTCGAGATTCGAATCCCTGTTCGTTTAGGCCGTAACCTAGTCACTATTCCAACTGAGCTATCCCGGCTCCTATCGCCGTCATACCGAAATATATTAACGGTTTTCACACAGCCATCGTGTTGTTATGTTACATTCTGCAGAAAATATTACTGCAACAAAAGCTTAATAATTTCCAGTATCTATAAATCATTTCAGGTGTGTGAGTGACGCTGGTGTCGCTGCCGTAACGCGAGGTCGTGTGTCGGCCCTGTTGTTCTTACGACCCACGGGAACCTAAAGCAAGGTGTATGGGTAGGCTCCAGTATCAAATGGTGCACTGCAAGTAAATGAAACTGAGAAAGACGCGGATCGAAAGGTGATGTCACATGAGGAATTATATATATATATATGTGTGTGTGTGTGTGTGTGTGTGTGTGTGTGTGTGTGTGCTCTTTTAGAAGGAACGTAGACTAGTGAAATGTGACACTCACCATTCCCGTCCTCCTTATTTATCGTCTTATGAAGCCGTAAACGGATGTTGTGCCACTCCACCGGTTGGTAAAGCAGAGCGCCGACAACTGAATTCAAAGAAATGCCCCCCAAGAGCAGCATGGTGCCCCTGAAACCATAGTTGTGTAGCATGGCCTCTACCAAGTAGGGCACGGTGATAAAGCCGAGGCCGATTCCAGCTTGGCAAAACCCCATTGCCAGCCCACGTCTTGAGACGAAGTATGAATTGATGGCTAGGTACGAGGAGGGCGCCACTAGACCCATTCCTACACCTGGGAAACAAGTCAGCTTACAGTGCAATCCTTGCTCTGCCAATGAAATAATTTACTATATAATTCAACAGTTACAAGTTAATCTAACTTTAGTGTCAGTACCGCTGTGTTGTGATTATAACAAATAAAACGACAGAACCTGCCTAAGAGAACACTAAGTATACGAAAGAGTCAACATTTTTGGACAGATATGTTTATTTTCAGCAGAACCTTTATCAACAAATGGCGTACATTCAGCTTGTTAAAACTATTACTGCTAGCTCTAAAACATATCGACTTATTTAACATAAGAATAAACTAATGTCAGAAAATACACCGAATAAGCTTGACAATGAAAATCTAGAATTACGACATAACACTGCATGCTGTCTGATAGTCCTTGTAAATTAGGTGCAATGTAAAACATAGCAGTGCAACATATATAGAAATAACACGGCTATAGGTAATTGTATTTTTTATTCAGGTTTGTTCCAAAACAATTTAAATACGAATCCATCGGCCTAACAAGTTTCTTTTTACCTTTTACTGTACTTCAACCTTAAAGTATTTACCCCATTACAAAACACAGGATAACATACGATGTTACGTTCACAGCACCATATTGAACTGAACAACAGAGAAATGTTGTAAACTGACAGATCAGTAATAAATAAGATCGCCGGCACACTGAAGGAAAAAACCACTACGATTACACACCTGTGGTCTTGACATACGTTATGAAATGTACTTAACTTAAAATATTTACGACAGCATTCATCCTTTTTAGAATGTATGTTTAATGTACCTGCTAGCATTATTTTGTCTTGTGTTAACTCTGTAATTGTAAAGGGAATAATTATTTTAAATAGCTAACTACGTACAATTTGCTGATATAGACAGCCACGTTGTTAGTCGAAAATTGTAGATGTTGTACTGTATAAAACTGAGGTTTAATATCCGTAGTCTTTTATGTGTCAGGATGGTCGTTTTGTCTATTGTAACCTTAACAAAGCCCATTCGCAACAATTATCCATCACATGATTACTGAGATACAAGTTGAGCCCGTAGTAAAATATTTTCAGCAAGAAATAGAGCTTACATTTACTGAGATATTTATGTAATGTGAAAAATAAAAGCATAATGGGGATGTTTCCGCTTGTTTCATCACTGGAATTTTGTATGGCGTAAAAAAGGGTAATGTGTTAACTCTTTTTAATCCCTTCCTATCCTAGTGGTTTCTATGCGCACGTTTAGATTTAACACCAAAATATCAGCATTTTTCCCCACAAAGTATTCATGTGTTCCGTACAAGTCTTAAAATAAAGGTCATTTACACATACTTGGTCGCCCATTTATCTTTGCAATCAAATAAAACGGTGTTCTCTGCGAGGTACGAACTGCATATAACGTAGAGTCTTCACCGCATTAACATCACACCTACCTTTACGTGTGACATTCCGTTGTCACGTATAAACAGCAATGAGAAAATAAAAACCCTCAATCAAACTGCGTTTATATTTTTAATTAGTTTACAGGTTTACCTTGGAGTCAGATTTTATCACTGAAGGACTTCCCTTTCACAACCGAAATGTCGGAGAACAATTTTAATAATACGAAATATAATATATTACGTTTTAATATATATATTTGACTGTCATCTAACTTTGGGTTGCATACATACATTTTCTGTAAATTTTGACATCTCAGCTGTAAGATAAAGTACTACTACAATGGGTTGTATATAAATAATTTTCTTTACGTGTTTTTTACATTGCTTTCAACAAAAGCCGAAATATGTACCAATATAATAATATAAATATAGCTATGATTGCCGGCTTTTATTCCCCCATATATACCAAGCCCACCTCATGCACTGTATTAATTGCCAGATACAAGGCCGGTCTCAACGATGTCAAAAACTCGCATTGTTAGGGTTTTTTATTTTTTCAGTGTGCTTCGAATCAGACTGAACAGAAATTATTTTCCCTACTTTAAAATTGTGAAGTACCGATGGGAATATACTTATGCCCTTAGCCCACTGAGACAACGTTTATGCAGATCATAATTGATGTGAAACTAAGTTTCTTGTCAAATGATGGGTCGTTTTATGACTTAACTTACAGCTGTTACAGAATTAACAGGTCTCGGACATGGTACTCACCGGCGATTATGCTATACGTGATAACAATATGCACCATGCTGTGGGCAAATGTCGTCAGCAACATACCCAGAGCGAATAGGAGTCCCCCCAGTACTGCCACCACACGATACGACACCGTCCTTAGCAGGTGATTCGTCACCAGGCCTGCAAATGTCATTCACGGAAACAAAATGTGATGGAAAGAAAAGCATAGCAAATAGCGCAACAAATGTTATCATAGCGGTAGGCCACCGTCTTCTGCGATGGGTTGTTGTAGAATTCAGCAGACTGCACCGCCGTTTGGAGGAACCTGCTGTCTAAATCTTCAGGGAAATTCTGAAGCTGTACAAGTGAGTTCCCCCAAGAAGTGTGTAAGGCCATGAATGGTTTGATGGCGTGGATACATGAATTTGTAGAATTTATACTTGTCGCCATACCTTTATTATAGGGCATGATTCTACTAATGATAATAAATTCTCACTTCACTTGTAGATGTGTGCATTAAACATGAAATCCAGCTACTATAATTACAAAAATTAAAACAAATATACTGTTCTCGGGGAGAAAACCACAGTTTTCTATAATTTATCTCCTACGCGTTTTGGAACCTCAGGCGCCAACATTGCAGAACTTCAAGTAATTACAGAGAGAAGTGCATAAAGATAAAATGCTCCATATATCAACAAACCAGTCCTGCATATTCAAATATAAGAACTTAGATATTTATGTGTGGATTTACAGCCCAAATCGGGCCTAGGCCGCCTCATTGTTGAGGTTTTTAGATCACACACAATTAGATACCAGCACACCTGGTAGGATTCCTCTGAACGAGTGATCAGACCGTCACAGAGGCCGGTAACTATACACAACACACAACAAACACAAGGGACCAACATCCATATCCTCAGCGGGATTCGAACCCGCAATCCCTGCAATCGAGAGGCCACAGACCTACACCTTAGACAGCGCAGCCACTGGGAGTGGCCATATAGGTATTTAAGATTACAAAAATTTAACATGGCTGGTGCTATACGCAGTATTTGATCTTTATAAACTTCTATTTTCAATTGCAGGAACCTCTTTGATAATGCCCCAGGAGGGGTAAAAATATGTAGGAGACTAATTACAGACAATTAGGGGTTTCTGGGACACGCTACGAGCTGGACTGTCCGTGGATCGATTCCAGATGGGGGCGAGATTTTCCGAAATCTTCCACATTAGCTCTGCGGTCCACCCAGCATCCTATGCAATGGGTATCGTACTCTTCCGGCGGGTAAAGCGGCCGGAGTGTGGCGTTAACCACGTACTCCCACCTGGCGCCAAAATTAAAGAAAGAGTAACGCTATCACCTTTAATTTTGATTGGGTTCTCCCTGAAAACAGTGTATATTTTGGTTTCAATTTCTGTGATTCCATGAAGCAACACGCAGTAGTATGAAAGGTTATAAGACGGCTGCTTTAAGTCTATAAGCCATATGGGCTGTAAATGACTGCAGGTTTTCTCACCTGTGAAATTTACAGATGCCGTGAGGGCCGTCATGATGACCGTGGCGCCTGTTGTTTGCTCACCGAGCTGTTCCAGGATGCCACGGAAGAGCGGTACGAAGGACAGGTAATGTCCGGAAGTCGAAATCTGGAAAAAAGCCGAGCAAGAGTATGAGGTACTATAAGAAGTCCACTCCAAATTATGCAATTCTCTCCATGCTGGAAAACTTTCTGTCCGGCCCTGTCACCCTAATGACACGTTTATTATAGTTTTAGGAACGTGAGGAATATAATAGTTCAAACCAAACATTGTACACGGTAATAGTGAAGCTTGCCTCGCATGCCCTTGTGTGTGACAGTTTAGCAGCAGAATAGTACAACGAACAAGCGCAATTTCAGTCAGACACGCCCGTTCATTATTCTTTTAAACACTACACGTTTCGATCAGAAGTTAATAATGCTTAGGTTTTTCAACACAAAAGTTTTAAAAACAAGGAGAAGTGTAAATAGCTTCGCCAGATATCACAAATGATGTAAGAAGTATTACAATCAACTTCTAATTGTCCACGGTGTCGAGTGTATGTAAAGAGTGCGCCGTTTTTACGAAACTTTAGCATACTAGATTCTAATTAAAATACCTTAAAATCAAAATAAAGTCTTTGCATTTTAAAGCCATGCATTTAAACGAATAATTGTCTAGTCGCTTTTTATCTTCTGTTATTTGATGTACGACAGGACACAAGCTGCATGTTGAGTGGTGGGTGCTGTAGTTTTTTTGCTGTCAGGTCTTAAGTCTTCGACGTTTTTCATTTTCTATCATAATTTAATTTACTCTGCTTCAATACCCACTTATACACCCTTTTTTAGCGCTCTCTTGATCCAATTTTGGCAACCTGACACTGAGGTTTAATGATTTGTCATACTCCGATATTTACTCTATGAGCGGCAGCTTTAATACATGGCTTAAAGGACGCAAAAGTTTTAAATTGAATTTAAAGTATCGTAACCAGAAGCTGGTATCCTAAAAAAATTTAGAAAATAAAAACATCACATTATTTGCATACACAAGATACACCATCGAGAATTACAAGTTGATTGTAATACTTTTTCACATAATTTATGAGATACGGCAACGTTTCGAGTATTTACATTTCTTGCGTTTTTCTTAAGAATTTCGTATGGAACACCTGAGAATGATCAACTTCTGACAGAAAAATGTGGTGAGATCTGCGCTGTTCTAGGATATTACACAGCGTCGAGTAGTAACCCTTTACCGACCTTTCGGGACAACGCATTGGACCCATCTTCAAGGGTCAAGAAGTCTGACTTCTTGGCCCCTGAACATGAGACCAATATGTTATCCCGAAACCCTTCGACGTTGCATAATATCCCAGAAGAGCGCACGTATCATCAACATGGCGGCGGAAGCCTGAAATCACGAAAATATAGCGTTTAAAAGAATAATAAAGAACTGTGTCTCTCGGAAAGTACGCTTGTTTACGTGATTATACGTATACAATGGGATGGCAAACATAAAACTGAGCAGAATAATAGCTAAACAAATATTTACCTAAATATGACGGATTTCCAACTTGGTTGCTGACACCCTGGTCCGTAATACTTACAAACATGAGTGCCATTCCGAAGGCAACCATCCATCCCCAACCTCCTTCCGGAGGTCGCTGCGTTTCTTGAATCTGCATCTGCCCATTTTTGTGGCACCCATTCGCACCACGAATTCCTCCCATGTAACTCACGCTGAAACAGGATGGCTAATGTTCACTGTTGTTGTGTAGATCATATCTGGAAGCAAGAGTAGACTGTTGTGCACTATTTTACACGATTATTTCAAAATTTATCCAGAGGGCAACAACCTCCCATACTCCCTTTCCGTATACTTCAGTAGTGCACATCCCTTTTTGGTAGTTTTCTTTTTTGCGGGCTCTGAATGAAAAGTTCCCGCATTTGTTGAACGGGCAGGTTTACCCTTTCCATTTCTCCGGATTTAGTGCTGTTACCATTTAAATTATTTAGCTGGGTGAGGTTTTCGGCACTGCTCACAAAAGGGTTAAGAACACCTGCGTTTTGGAGGAATAAAGGGATGTTTTGCTGGGACATTTTGTAGTACCCTCTTATAAAAATTTACGACGGGATGTTTTGAGAGATAAACACCTTACTTTGTGCTGTGGGAAAAACCTTGCTTTGGCCGACCAAAATTTACTGCCAGGGATCCTATTGTACCACAATAAGGGACTTGCTCTATTTTTGTCCGGCGGTAATGTAGGAGATGCGTTTTGGAAGTGAGTTGTGGAGGAGACGAATACTCGACGTGCCGGCTAAGACAGAGGTACGCGCGTGCTGTGTGATAACAGATTGCAGTCAACTAAGTATATATAAGTGTATATATATGTAAATAAATTGACATTAAAATTATTCCTATTATAAGACAGGTTAGACTTATATTCAGACTTAGGACCCTACACGTCAAATATTCCCTGAGATAGAGCATGCGAAACGCGAGCTAGTACGTTCTGCCTTGGCACGTAAAGGAAAAGTCCGGCAAATTGAGGAAAAGATCGTAATAGCGTCCCTTGTTTCGATGCAAGTGTTATAGTATGTAACGCTGTGTCATTTGGGTGTGTATTTTCGACATCTGGAACTTAAAACGCTACTCCGAAACGGCGGCAGCTACTCGCCAGACGATACGGAGTCACATCCCAAAGGCAATACTACTTCATTCAGCAACAGCTGTGGAAGCCTCACAACTTTCGCCCTACCTTAGTTTCATGGGACTACATAAGAGTTAACGGGGCAGTTTATAGTGCCGGCAGCATGTAGACAGTGTTGAAACAATACACAGGGCAATGACAGTTATTAATGATGAGAACGGAATGTCATGAAGATGTATGTCGCCAACAAGTGGCACACATGTCGTACAAAATCTAATACAGTAGAACCCTCTTATAACGACATCGGTTTGTACGACACCTCACTTATAGAGTCAGATATTCTGTGGTACCAGTTAATTCGTCACTGTTAACCATAACATTACTCTCCTCGGTTGTAAAGACATTCGTTTATAACGATACAAAATATGCAGTCTCTTTGATGACGTTATAACGGAGTTCGAATATATACGAGTATATACATACACATACACACACACACGCACACACACACACGTGTGTGTGTGTGTGTGTGTGTGTGTGTTTCTGCTATTTCATGTAACTACGTATAAGGGATTACAAAATGCAATGCTTAGAAGCATCGAACAGCTCTTGTTTACACGCTGTATTTAGCTTCTCGCTCATGTCTCTAACTAACGGTCTATTAAGTAAGTAAACAGCAATAAACAGTGTTTCCAAAATACTTCTGCAAATGGTTATCATTATACGGACAATGTTAGAAATTGTACAATGTAGCTTACTTTATGATACGAGTTAAATATCTAAACATGTCCTTCCAGTGTATTAAGAGTTACCGGTATTTCTTCACTTACTCCTTTCTACGTAACAGGGTTTCAAATTATGACGCTGCGAATATTAAAGTAAAAGACAGCCGGCCATGATTGGCTAGGCGCAAGCGTGAATGTCACGCTCTTTTTCGGCAAGTCATAAACAAGGTAAACAAATTTTCGTTTTCCCTAGTAGTGTACTGAGATTGAGGACACTTTGTGCTGTAATGGATAATAACGTAGTATAAAATTAACCGTACAGTAAATGCCGACTTAAACTTCACAGGAAATTTTCTGATGTTTACATAATTTCCATTTCAGAATTGATAAGTAAAAATATCTTGCAACAGGGAATAAGCGTATGGACGCACTGCAAGCGTGTTGCTTGGCGGTTAACGTGGTAGGTTTTGCTTGGCAAGAATGCGGGATCATGCCTGTGTAAGTTTCTTTGTGTCGGCTGAAGTCGCATTACCGCCATACGCTTGCTACCCCTCTAACCGCCAATCAACACTTACAGTGAATCCATACCCTCAGTGCTGGGCATAAAGGAATCCAGTAGACAGGTGTACTGACAGAAGACAAATGTTGACACACAGAGTTTATGCCAAAAACATGCACTCAGTTAAGTAACTGAAGAAAAATATCCTGCTATTCATTTCAAAAATTTCCCAAGAATTTCATCGAAATATTAAGCTTGCCTCCAAGAAGAGGCATCCCATTTTAAGCATATTTTGCGACCGAAGGTAAGAACAATCACTGCAGTATCGAACAGTCATGAGAGAGACTCCAGAGGTCGCTGTTACTAACGGCAAGAAAGGTTCGCAGATTCTCGGCAATTGATGTAGGTTTATCGCGGGAAACTTCCGCCGGGCTTAGGCAACGTCTTATTTGAAAACCCTGTAGCTTCTTCTTGGACGCTGTTCAATACAAGAAACGAAAATATTTACTTCTTTTTCTGTAAAATCCTGCAAGTTGTGTGTGTTCAGTTGTACTTTGTATTCTATTTCTGGTCTATCACATTGCTGTAAAGTACGCTGTTTTTGTAGGCTAATGCTGTTCCACGTTAAAATGTATACACGAAAGGAACCCGTCTCGAGCAGTTTCTTAGGGTCCCTCTCTACGAGCGATTGTCCCCGCGGCCGGCATAAAGCGTCACTGCTAGTTCAGAGGCGTGAGGCAAAATCGTGTCTTTTCCACGAGCGGCCGCGCCACGCGCTGCTGCTAGCGGTAACGTGCAGATGGTGCGATGGAAGGGTAGCATTGAACGGCAGCGCCAAATCATAAGACAGCAGCTATTGTCCTTGATAGCAGCGCTGCCGGGCAGCGCTTCCGGAAAGCGCCGTTAAAAATCCGCTGGTGGAAAAGCAGCCTTCGTCTTATGTCGGAGGCAAGTGACTTCTGTACAAAATATACACGTTGTATTCTTTCTTAGTAGCCTTTAACAGCTAAATACTCTTCGGTCAGCTCTTATACTAGACGTACATTGCGAATTCTCAACATTAGCTACGTTAATTACAACTGAAGACTGTAGACCAACACTTTGCCATTTAGAGCTGTTTGTATGCTGCCCGTATGTTTGTTCTACTGCGTCAAAATTAACACTGTCGGTTAATAAATTTCTCATTAGAATCTCTCTAGACTTCTCGGGTGTTGCAACACTTCCTTCAAAAATACCAATTAATTTGTAGGGTCTACCAAAAAAATCGAAAGTTACTCTGTTGTTTTCTAACGCTAAGTTAACTGATGGTGTCGTGTAGCATCGAATGTGTAACTGTGGGGTGAAAATTAATTAAGAATCTGGAGAGATGTCCCTAGAATTTCAACGTGCCTTTCAGCCGCTGCAGAATATCATGTGAGGAAAAGGAAGAAAAGAAAAGAAATGCAGGACAATGGGACGGCAAGAGATGAGGAAGGAGACGGGAAGAAGGTGAGAAAGAACCTTCAGGGGGAGGAGAAACGTGAGAGACAGTATGGGGATTTGGGGATGAGTAGATGTAGAAGATGAAAATGAGGAACAAAAATTAGGATACAGAGAGAAATAAGACGTAAAATATTAAGAGAAAAATGGGAATTATAAGAAGGTGGATAAGTGAAGAAACAAAATGGAGAAAAAAGAGAAGAAGAAGAAGAAGAAGAAGAAGAAGAAGAAGAAGAAGAAGTGTTTGAAAAGAGGAATACCAAACAAATCTCGTGTCAATATAAATTACTTCTCATCCTAGCACCTTTGAAGGAGATAAAAGATTTGTTCTGCCGCTTGTAAGACGGGAGAAATCTGTCTAAACACAGAAACTTGTGAAGGTATGTTATGCAAAAATTGTGAGAAAAAATAAACACGCAGAAGGATCTGACGTGTGCTAGTCAATATTTTTTGTGTTACGTAACTTACCACACGCAGATGACTTTTGTGGACTTTTAAACCGCTGGCCGAAATTCTATACAGCCGTGTGGGTAACTGGAAGACGGAGCCTCGCATAACTCTATTACTTATATTTGAGAACAATCCACAGGATTTAAGCGTTTAATAACTCACGATTTTTTCTGTAGAAAGAGAATAAGAGTGTCGTTCAGCGGCCTAACCTATCTGACAGTACGCAGCAGACTTTCGAAGAATATTCAAACATCAGTTTCCAGGAAAATCCGTTCAGTGGGAGCCGAGTTGTTCCATACAGGCGGACAGACAGACAGACAGACAGACATGACGAAGCTAATAGCCGCTTATCGCGAAAGCGCCTGTTAAAAATATTAAGAGAGAAAACCTGTTCTTGAAAATATTGGTATTTCAATTCCACTCGTTTGAATCAATTGCCTTTTTTAAAATTTTAAAGAAGACAGACAGTTTAACTTACAAGAAAATACGTTGGTAATAATAATAATAATAATAATATGAATATGAATATGAATATAATAATAAAGCAACGTAAGCTTCATACGTGCTATTAGGAATTGGTTTTTAGGCGCGTTCTTATAAGTCGCAAAAAGCGCCTGTTATCTTTGTCATGTTCGTCCGTCCGTCTGTCCGCGTGTACAAACATGGCTCTCACTGGACAGATCTACGTCAAATTTGATGTTGGACACCTTTAATGAAAATCTGAGGAAGAAATCCAAATTTGGTTAAAACTGGACGAACATACCGGACAGTTTACATAATCGCGGATTTTCGTGAAATTTGATATTCGAGATTACCACGAAAATCTTTCGAGCAATGTAAAATTCGGTTAAGATCGGACAAAAATATCGGGAAATTTACATGAAGCAATAAGAACTTTTCATTGTCGAAAGCAGGACGAAATATTTTGTAGTTCAACAATAATAAAAGTGGCATCCATTGTTGCTTTCCACGGTAACATTCGACAGTTTTGTATCGGTAAGAGCGACATATGTAGCTCAACAATAAAAAGCGAACTAATTTTTACATTCTACGGCAACAATGGTTACGCGATGGAGCCACAACGTTACGTAATTCATTCATTACCTACCTTGTTAAAACTTGTATGCAACATATAAAATCTTACGAAGATGCTGCTGGATTTCGCTTGACGCCTGCACTATCTTGAAAACTGACAGTAATTTTCATAGTTACGTAAACACTGAAGTACCAGTGACGCTAATGAAAGGAACTGATCTATTTAGACGGACTCCTCGCCTTTTAGTTTCCCGTGGCAAAGAGAGCGGTGAGCGGCACTGAACACCCACCGCCTTCTAGTTCCACTGTCAAGTGTGCTTAGAGCTATACGTCTACCTCCCATCAGTGCCTGCTTGGCACGTAACAGGACAGTATCTGTCTTTTACACTGTCTATCACACACACACACACACACACACACACACACACACACACACACACACACACACCTTACCTTATCAGCATTCAGAGTTAAATGTGCTGTGTGATAATATCTGTATACACAGGAAGGGCAGACCAAAAGAGTGCAAAATGCACACAGGTCAGGGGTTTCTTTTAGTGGTGAAAGGCCCCGCAGCAGACGCTACGGACGCACTGCAGCCATGAGGCATATTGTGCAACCCTGTGATGACGAAGAAGACAATTGTTATTATTTTTTGTCCTTTTCCTAGTAATGGAGCACCGGTGGAATGAAATTGATAGGGGGAAACCGAAGAACTCGTAGAAAAACCTGTCCCAGTGCCACTTTGTCCACCACAAATCCCACATGGACTGACCCGGGATCGAACCCGGGCCTCCGCGGTGGGAGGCCGGCGGCTAATCGCCTGAGCCATGGCACGGCCCAGGTTAGGGTTAATTGGAAAGTGTCAGTGACACCATGCTGATTGCATTATGGTGACAATATTGTCTTAAAAACGATTTCTACGAAGGTGTCACACACATTGCGTTGTCTTCCTTGGTTCGATGTCTAACGAGAGAACACGCATGGGGGAAGCGTATTAAAATATACAAGACAGAGGCAATTTATATACTACGTATAAACGTAACACTGGGGCGCGTTCGAGTAACCATTTTTGTCGTGGAAAAACAATAAGTGTTACATATTCCTAGTGTGTGTCTGCAGCCTTAGCTATGCAACATGCAAAGCGCATACGCCATATTGTATTGTCATCTGTGACCTGTCTGGTTCTAGCATATTTTTACACATTATCTCATAAACGGTACGATTTTCGGAAAAAAAGTATTAAACATAAAATGTGTTTTTATTTTCTATTGTCTGAAACATATCTCATTCTAAGAACAATTCAGGGAGTTATTGTCGTAAATGCAGAGTACCCGTTATTCTTGTCACATTTTAATGTAACTTACACTTTCTCGACAATTTTCGAAAAATACTGAAATATCAAACTAAAAATATGCCATGTTAGGTTTCTTTGCCCTGCATGAATACCTTTGTACCAGGCCTGCAAATTTCTCGGCCCACAGAGCTTCATAATGTGCCCTCTGACGTTTCGACATGTATAAGTTTTACTGTTCTTGCGGAACTAAATAACATACAGTCTTACCGAGTACTGAATATACTTCCCATATGAAAGACTTCTCTGCCTATAATGCTGCATCTTATGTTTATGCTTAATATTTACGTATGGATATGCATCAATGCAAAGACCGTTTTGATCCTCACTTCCTCTAAGTTTTATGTCCCAGTAAATTAAAATGTAAGTATTTTGGAAAAAGTATGTTATTCCCTAATTTAGACGTCATGTAAATAAATTTCCTAAGATGTAAATTTATTATTTTTATTTCATAATACACCAAAGATATCCCGCAATATTAAATACAGGTGTGTTTTACAACTTCAAATTTTTCTGCATTGAGAATTTTAAAAATAAAGGAAAGGGTATGTGACACCATAGGTTGCAGCCAAAGCTGTAAGGTTGGATTTCGAATTTGGCTCGCAAACTTCTTTGGAGTTTGACGGGTCCGATCTGCGGACACACCTGCAGGCATACACAAGCACATAACTATAGAATGGATGGCGAAAGATAATCTAACGGATACTCTATCTGAGAACGGTACGGTCGTATCGAAAAATATAATAGAATAAGTCAAAGATTTTTTACGATAATGACTGTATGCGGCAGAATACACAGTACTAAATACACCACTCTTGTGGCTGTGCCTTGAGATTAATAATAGCCTGGTTTAAGTTGTACATACAGAGCGAAAGATGATAAACAGCGCCAAAATTGATTAGAATAGTGGTCATGGTTAAACCTTCAATTAACAGACTGAAGGTTGTTTAAAAATAGCAAGTTAGGGGTCAACAGAAAAAATAAGTAACAGGTTCAGATTGCTATGTACATTTTCTTCCCAGAACCTAACCTCAAGGATCGTATAAAATCTTCTTCTCCTCTCTACATATAATGGGCGAAACACCAGCATACACTTTTTGCCGTTATAGTCTGATGTGATATGCGACATACTATTTTGCCGGTAATATGTACCGAGCTGAATCATAAGAACTGTTATCCCTATAGGGATGTATTACATAAGAGCGGGTAAATACAAGATTTATCTCTTTTGCTTTGCACATATTCCTTCAACTGTTTACGTATATAGTAGGTCCATTTGTTTCAACTTACTCCACATATAATTATAAACTGCAATTTGTTATTTCGTAGTATTTCTCCCACATGCTTCGAGCTATGAAGTCCATCCTCAGGGAGAATTTAGATACATAAGAATTTTTAAATACATTCTACCTTAAGATTGCCTTCATGTGCCGAAACATGCAGGAAGAATACTGCTATATAACAAGCAGTTATCTACAATTATATGTGCAGTTAGCTAGAACAAATATTGCATACCAGGTTTATCTGTTGACATCATAGCTACAGACGCCGTGCAGTGGCACGTGAGTATTGTGTTAAATCTACCACATGAAGGGGCCGTTTCAATTTACACAAAACAGTTGGGTTGGTATATTGGAAAGAAAACATTCCGCCTTCACTGCACAGGCAGATCGGTTAATGCATCTTGTTCGGTGTTTATTGTGAAGTCACAAGCAACACATATCTACATTCTGTGATAAAAATGCAAAGATGTTTAATGTCAGAGCACGTCGTACATATAGTTACCATGGGGCTTTAAATGGTTAATGTCATAAAGCTTTATCAATTAACTGCATGCACTCATTTATAAAGATAATTTATGTGACTGTGATACAGACCTTGCATAAAGAGTTGCCCTTAAGTATTGAATGCGTTTTGCAGAATCTCAGCGCATGAACACACAGCACGTCCACTGGCCTTCACACGAACAACTAGTGAGCCGAGTCTCTATCGGAACACCTTCTCGCCGCTAATCATCGTGACGTAAATGGCAATACCTGTGAGGAAGAATGAATTTATTGACCGCCAGTTCGGTCCCTGACACCTCCGTATTCTGAACTCAACTATTTCAACGCACAACAAGATATCCCTACGCAGAGACGGTGTAACATAAATCCTGTTACCATGTCGGTTCAACAGTTCAAAGTGTAAAATATCTTATAGCATTTATGCGCCCAAACATTTTCGTTATCCATTGCACGTGTACGTACATATGTAGATTCAGTGCCGGCCTTAACAAAGGCGGGGCCCGACTGCGATCGCTGTGGCAGGCCACTAAAAGTTATTGTGCAGAGCAAAAAGACTAACTTTTGATGTTTGTCATCTCCGTTGGCTTATATAATACTTGAATGAGTAAGGTCGGTCTTACAGCCAACAAATTCTTTATTATACGACTTTTAACTTTTTTAACCTTTATTTTAATAAAGAATTTGTTGGCTGTAAGACGGACCTTACTCATTCAAAAAAAGACTAACGGTTTGGTACATCAACTGAGGTTAGAATGAAAAATTAAAGTGGTCTTTTTATCATTATTAAAAATTACTAATGAGTGGATACCCATGAGCGCGGGGCCCCCGTAAGCGCGGGGCCCGATTGCGTCAAATGAGTCCAGTCGGCCTAAGGCCGGCCCTACATAGATTATACTTCTTCTCCATTACAAAGACCAACCCGTTGATAAGCGTAGGAAAAAAGTGTATTTTTATCGTAAGACTCACATCAAAACCATAATTACACCTGTGTGCAGAATTGAGAGACGTTTAATGTGAAAGGAGGTTACATGTAGTTACCATTGTATTTGAAGCGTTAAACCGCCATATTAAAAGTCAGATTGTAAGTAGTTCTTTGTTTTCATCAAATCCTAACCTACAGGCAGCCGTATTTTGAGTACGCTGTAGATAATATATGAGGTATGTGAATATTTTTACTTACTAGATTTATAAATACTATGCGTCAGTACCATTGCTGATAACTTCGTATATATCGAATTTCAAAAACTGTTGCAAAAGAGCCCAATGATACAGCACTGATAATTAAACGGAAACGTTCTCTGATCAACCAAGATCGGGTTAGAGAGATGAAACTCCATTTTATCAAAACCTGAGAATATGATAATTTGTTGCCCCACCAGGGCTATCGGGAGCCCCAGGGGACGTTGTTAAGACGCACATGGGACAATGGATTAATAATTATTAGCAGACTGAAAGAAATTGTGAGAAATATCATTCGGGGTTTAAACAAAGGCTCTGTAGCGAAAAGGGCTAGAGATTTGAAGTGGTCAAAATATTGCTAACGTCAATGACAAATATTGGACATGATCCTGGACCAGTTCTTCATACTAAATATGATACAGATTCGTCGAAATTTCCAAGTGCCAGAGGCACGTCCAGCTAGAAAAAAAACAGAGTTTAAAGGACGCTTTTCTTTCGACAGAGGAGTGGCTAGCACCTTAATCCACAAACAGCTGACACCAATCTTAAACGGCCTTCCTAGCTGCTGGATAAAATCCCAAAAAGTGCGTACAGCAGGCTTTAACAGATTTTGTCTTTCACAGAACGCCTTCTGTTACGGAGTCTCCATTTCCGCAACAGGGTCTCCTCTAGCGTCAAAAACTCCAAACATTCCCCCCTTTCGTTGTAAACAAACTCTGAGAGATTTCGTAAAGAGTCGACACATATCACGTTATTGTAGGTTCACTGTTTACTTCGTGACAGACGTGGGAATTTGTTACCTTTTTAATTACATTGCATTTTTCCGCGAATATACTTATTTCATTTTCATTTTTAAAAAAACTACATGTTTCCTTTTTCACGACTATAAAATAATGTGAAATCCAAATTAGTTTCCCTTTCTAAGAGACGAACCACACTGTTGGTACGGCCGGTCTGCACAGCTTCTCGTCTTACGTAATACAAAAACAGGATCAAAATTCCCAGTATTTCTTGTGCAAAGTTTATTGCTCTAAGGTATAAAAATGGCCTACTGATGAATTTGTTGTGGTAACTGCAGAGGATGTTCAGCGGAGATTAAGCAGATGCAAGATAAAATAACAATACTAAATCATACGAAGCACATAGCATGCCTCTGAAACCTTCACCATCCTAGGTTTGTCTTGGATAAATTAGACACGAAAAGACAAAGCAATAAACAAGGGTTCATTTCAAATGCATGTAGGTGAAACTTAGAAAAATTAATATTCATCATCCCCGTTGCCTTTCAGATACAGAGTTATTTCTCAAGGAAGCAATCAGTCACAGCCAACCTCTCTTGATTTGATTTTTTATTTTAGAGCTACCAGGTTTCGGCTTTCATGAAGCCATCTTCAAGCTGTACGTTTTACAAGAACAGAATGGTTCTTGTAAAACGTACAGCCTGAAGATGGTTGGCTGTGACTGATTGCTTCCTTGAGAAAGAGCCCTATTAAAAAAATGTTGTATATAACAAAGAACAGCATGTTCAATGTCAACAAGAACAGCTGAACAGTACATACTGCACATTATTTATGCAAATGTGAAAAGTAAAGTCGTCGCATGCCCGCGAGGGCATGTGTGCCATCTGAGTTGTACTTCCATTCGTTCGCAACGTCGACAGAAGTTAACGGGATAGCTTCACGCGTCGGCAGCTTTACCCCTAGGAAAGAACCACTGGTACCCACTGGACAGGAGGCTAGGCAGACCCCAGATCCGGTATGGTATAGAGTTTAATTTCTTGCCCCTGCCAGAATAAAAGCCTTATTTATGTTCTGGTAGCAAATTTGGTTTTGTGGATAAAGGAAAAAATTAAAAACGCATAAAACAATAAAATTCAAACACGAACACGTCATCGCATAGACACAAGAAAACACGATAGGTCACTATAAGGCTTTACTTCTCGTTTACACATCCATTTTCTATTCAGAGGCACGATCGAAGTCGCGTGTTATCAGCGTCACGCCTAAGTGCAGCTAATCTAATTCAAACAGTGTAGAGGTCAATGTCCCGGATGGACGTTGCGTCACACTGATTATGTAGAACTTCACACCTCTGTATACCTTTGTGCATGAAAATGGTAAGCTTAGAGGTTTGTAGCCCCGCAGTTAGCATGTCTAGTAACTTTAGTCTTGCCTACGCAATGTAATATGTTCTTAGAGCGAAACTTACAAAAAGAACAGCCACTTAATTCTTATGCAACATTAACTGATTAGTCTGTACAATAAGTGTGTGTTTTATGCGTGTTATTTAACGTAACATAATCTAAACAGGTGACAAAAATAAAATATATTATATCGGAGGTAATAGATGCGTGAATAAACTTGGAACACCCTGTGGTATGGTACTGACAGGGCAAATCCGAAGTTCTTCGAGGAAAAACTTGGAGAAAATCCTCTTCCAGCGACACTTGGTACACCACAAATCCCACACGTAATGACCTAGGAGCGAAGCCGTGCCTCCAAAGTGACAGGCCGGGGACTAACAGCACGAGCCATGGAACGGCGAACTTTGTAATAGAAACATGATAATATTAAAGGTGTCTTTAGTTATAACTTCAGGTAAGTCTTTTAAGGACATTGGTTGACGTAAACTTAACTCCCTGCATTTTGCTACATACCTGTAGCGGGACGTGTCTCTATTGCCTGTCTTGCACCTCAGTATTATTGATTTCAAAATTGCTTGGCTCTGAAGTTCGGCATATTTCACTCTGTTCTCATAGAATAATGAACGAGAATCGAAAGCAAACTGTAAGTGGACAAAAATTAATGTCAGGTAGAATGCCTACAGGCGTAATTATTTAGTTGGTTAGTTGTTTAGTCGATTTGTTAATTTTCTAGTTATTTGGTTAGACATTTATTTAATACTTGGATAGTTGTTTAGTTTGTACTTTATTCAATGGCGTTGTTACTAGTAAGAATATATAGCGTCAAACCAATGGCGTAGATACTCCCCCCCCCCCCGCCATGTCTTATTACTAGCGAAGTAACTCGAAGATCTCTTAACAGGTACCCAGGATACTGCCTTTTGTCAGAACAGGATCCAGGCCTGTCAGTTCAGTACTCTGCACATTTGCGGGCCGCCCGACCCAGGGGTTCCGCAGGGCCCTTATCTACGCTACTGCATCAACGGTTTTGATGACATTGCATAATGAATCATAAGTTCGTGAAATGAAGTGTCGTGGTTTAATTACATGTCTGTTCTGTTTATTTGTGTGGATGGAATAAGCAGAATCACGAAAAGAGTCAGTCAGCGCAGTTGGTTTGCCTGACAAGATATAACAGGAACTTCCCCAGTGCAAAACAAAAGCCTCACTGTTTCAGCCACTTTACTCTCTCGTAATCCCTCAAATCAGAATTTAATGCAGAGTGATACACAGTGCACATCTGGTCGTAGAGTGACGAAAAATTCAGTTCATCCACAGATTACATATTTTCAGAAAAGCCGTCCCGGAGGGCATTATTGTATAAAAATAATTTAAAAGTTCACTGCGTCAAAACTAGAATACGGCTTATTCCTTTAAAGATGAAAGTTTACCTGATTTGTATTTAAAACCTTTGCTCGTACCGCGCGGTAAAGGCACTCCTTCTCGGTTATAAAAAAACCGGTTAATTCTGTAGACGAAAATAATAGCTGCTTGTTCTGAAAACTACAGAAAACACATACATATTCTCTGCGGTTAGAAAGAACAATATTTTTAATGTTAAAAGTAGTAGACATTAAAGGGTTAACTCGAGGTTGGTTATTAATATTTATGAGGACATTAAACTCTATAAAATTAACATGCGAAGATTTTTCATTTTAGCGTACTTCGTCCACCCTACATTTATTTACAATAGACCACTTAAATGTTCAAGTTGCCTCATTGTAATTTAAAGAGACATTACTGGTGTGGCTGCACAATGCTTCCACACTTAAAAAACTTGTGAATATTAAAAAACGTGAACAAAAGCGACATGTCACTCATCCAAAGTTTAGGCATGAATAATCCACAACCGTCTTCTATAAAAATAATCTTCATTTTAAAAAATACTCCCCCTTCTAATTTACAAACTCTCACATTATTGGACAGTAAATCGCGGGATAAGATGTACAAATAATGAAGTCAGTTCAATAAGGTACGTATTTCGAAGAACTCTCATCGGCTTTTCCTAACTCAGCTGACTGTAAAATGAGTCAGGTAAGAAGAATGTGGCTCATTCACGCAAATACATTTCTTGATGTAAGAGATATACTTTGATGTGCAATCATTGGGAACCCAGGCACATTTCAAGCACACAGGACGAAATTTGGAATGACATCAACCTGCCACAAGATATGCAGTGCGTACAGTTCCGGTCTCTATAGGGAAAGAGATATAATGCCGCAGAATAACATAATTCAGCTAGTGGCCTACCAGAATCTGCTGGACGAGGTTGCAGATCTGTTATGAATCAGCTGTAATTATGACAACAGCAAGTCATGGTATGTAACAGTCCGGTGTTGAATCTGAGACCGTCGGGGGTTACACTTCTTCATATACATCTGTGGGTGTAACAATTCAGCACGCACCTCAGTTGATATGTGAATCCTTCAGTACGCTCTTCCGCGGATGTTACACTTCAGTATACCCTTCAGGACGCACCGCAGTTGATATGTGAAGACTTTAGTACGCCCTTCCGTGGATGTTACACTTCAGTATACACTTCAGGCCGCACCGCAGTTGATACGGGAAGACTTTAGTACGCCCTTCTGTGGATGTTACACTTCAGTATACCCTTCAGGACGCACCGCAGTTGATATGTGAAGACTTTAGTACGCCCTTCCGTGGATGTTACACTTCAGTATACCCTTCAGGACGCACAGCAGTTGATATGTGAAGACTTTAGTACGCCCTTCCGTGGATGTTACACTTCAGTATACATTTCAGGACGCACAGCAGTTGATACGTGAATCCTTCAGTACGCTCTTCCGTGGATGTTACACTTCAGTCTACACTTCAGGACGCACTGCAGTTTATACGGGAAGACTTCAGTACGCCCTTCTGTGGATGTTACACTTCAGTCTACACTTCAGGACGCACCGCAGTTGATATGTGAAAACTTCATTACGCTATTCTCTGCATGTTACACTTCAGTACGCACTTCACCTGCATCTGCATGTATATGGATCTGTGCCACTTCATTGCACAGCTCAGTGGATATCTTATACTTCAGTACGCAACTCGCACTTCGGTAAGCATTTCAGTGTGTATTTGACCCTTCAGCAGGCACCAGAAAAAAGTTGTCAAAATTAAAGGCTTCTGATGATACGCGGCAATAAGCTCCAGGAGCAGTCTGACGGCCGAGATGGCGTGTCCAGTATAGCGACTCCCTGCTAGCTGGACAGTTAGGGGCCCGACACGGTGGCAGCGAGATATTGCGGACAATCAGGACCGCATTCGAGACCAACTCAACCTCCTGCACAACTGGTACCGCGTCTCTTTCCCGCAGGTAAAGCGGCTGGGTCGTGACGCTGACCACCCACCCCGTTCTAGCGCCGGGGTCGAGTATGATTAGCGCTGTACCTCTGCCCTCTCTTTGTGCCTGCTTGGAATGTAACGGGACGGCCTTTACCTTTGTGGAGTATACTGGGCATTATCAACCGTCTTGACTTTCTCATAACACAAAGCTTCCAAAATTGGGTCTGTTTTCTTCAGGTCAGAAGTGGGAAACGGATCTTAACCTTTTAAATCCTAGCGGTAACTTTACGTACGACAAAGTTAACAATCAAAAATTCTACGTGGTGCCCACATTGCGTTTATGTGTTTTGTACGGATCTCAGAACAAACAGCAACTTTTGCCTTATAATACATTAAGAGACTGGTTTTTATAACCGAAGTGGAGATTGTTTACAGCGCGGTACGCACTGAGTCCTTATATAAAACAGATACGCTTCGTCTTTAAAGGGTTAATGTGGTGCGTCACTTAAATGAACTAGGCCTGTATATATACACTTACACAGGATGGCACAAAAGTCACTTGACACTCGACATTTAAGGCTTCCATCGAAGGCGCTTCGAATGACATTGATAATAACAGGCAGCTTTATGAGACAGGATGTGAAAGACTTAGTGTGTCGGTGTATAAGGAAGACACTTTGAACATTTCATAGAGTCAACGAATGTTCCTGTTATGTTTGTACATTTCAATTAATCTGTTGCCCGTAGCTTCAAGCGACATATGAGCTAGCCTGTATATATGTGCCTGTTTATATATCATTTCATTCTCAGCTTCAATATCCGCCACGTGGAAGAAATGAACCAGAAATTTTCCTGCCGAAACTGTCGTTTCTACTCTACTCTACTCCCATCCGTTCTGTCTCGCAATGCACATCACTATTCTTTTGCCTGCAGAAACCGTAAAGCTGTCTATTCAACTATATCCCCGGCAGTGGGACAAAATGCAATACTTGTTTCCCCATGTGAAGTTATGTCCTTTTTGCAATAAGCCTTCAATTACGCTTGTACGCAGACGTTGTAAAAACCATTCCGTTTATTTCGACGTAGTTATAAGTCAAGCTGTGACGCAAGTCATTTCAGAGAAGGCACTGCAGCTAGTTGTAGACCTTCCTTTCGTTGTTGCTCATACTTGGCCAAAAATTTGCCACTACCATCATTATATTACTAAACTCTCGGACATGAAACTTGACGCCCACTTCCCACCCCCCCCATTCAGCTTTTTGATACTGCGCTTAGCCAGAGAACAAGTTTTCCGTCATCTCTCTCACCTCAGATGTTCGCAGGAACGTCATGACGGTATTGTTCAAGCCAGGGCATTAAAGCAAAACAGCAAAGTGACATAGTTGTGTGATAAAGGAAATTTTAGTCAACCTTATGTTACAAAAACAATATTCACATATATAAATTGCAACATGTTTGGACCCTAAGGGTAATGATCAAGAGCGAATTAGTAAAATAAAGCAGTCACGTAGGGGTGTGTACGGTACAGTGAGTCGTAAACACCCCTAAACCCTTCATACACTGCTCTAATCTATTGTGTAACAGTTCAGTAGACGGGAAGTTACCAACAATTCTACATATACATTTAGACCAAACATTTTTAAGTAATTGTTTTATGCAACTAATGACGTACTCGGTAATGCTGGACCAGTAAGTTCTGAAACATGTAGGAGCCTAGTGTGTTTTTTGAATATATTATTTTGAATTTGTGGCAATTTGAGTGCATTTGTTGGTTGACATTAAAAAATCGAACTATAATGGCATGGAATGGAAAATATAAAATTGAATTGAACTTGAATTGAAAATTATTATTTTTAGGGATAATGGTATATTCAGTGGAACGTCTGTTCCTATAAACGATCTGTTAGGTATAGATGTTTTTACTAAGGAAATCAAAACACTTACACTCGGTTTACGTCGTACTTCTGTCACTGAATTTTAACGTGAAATGTGGTCTCAGTTTAGTTAGGGTACTTGTAATTACTTTGATTTTATTCTTATCTTCTTCCTGCTTTTGCTGCCCATAGCAAGTAATTTTACAGTATCTGTGTATTTGTGTGCAGTTATATTCGCACGTCGGTTTAGCAACTGCCCCTGCGCTGCTAAGCCTGAATGTCAATAAATTTAACTGAATGGAATTGTACGATCAATATACTCAGGAAAAAATTATCTCTCTTGATAAATTATTTTTTAACAGTTATAACGTTATTAATACCGTTTTAGTTGTGAATCCTCATTAACCCTTTTCATTGTTTTCTTTTTCTGTTGTTTGTGTATTTTTGTTATGTTCCTCTGCTCTCTCTCTAATTGGCCTTATGGCTGTTGTGCCAGAAAATTAACCCTTTAAAGACGAAGCGTACCTGTTTTATATAAGGACTCAGCGCGTACCGCGCTGTAAACACTCTCCACTTCGGTTGTAAAAACCAATCTCTTAACGTTTTATACGGCAAAAGTTGTTTGTTCTGAGATCCTTACAAAACACATAAAAGCAATGTGGGCACCACGTAGAACTTTTTAATGTTAAACCTGGTCGTATGTAAAGTTACCGCTAGACTTTAAAAGGCTAATAATAAATAATTCAATTGACCTAAATTGTACTATCATGCTTTGTCAAGCACATTAATAAACAAACTTCACTGAAATCTTCTTCTTCTTCTTCTTATTATTATTATTATATTATCTCCTTTAGGCAGGGTATTATTATTATCATCATCATACCATCATCACTTACAGACACTCTGAGTGTGGAACTCTTTTAGGATTGATGAACTGTAAATTTGGCAGAATGTGGAAAGGAATGGCCGTGACCTAATTTTAGGTACTATCGTGGAATATTCCTGAAGGTACTTACGAAAACCACAGAAAGTTGAAAGCTGAAACCAGGAAAGCCAGTCTTCCGGCCGACATTCCACCCTGACATCTGCCCCATGATTTTGTTATTTTCGTTTATTTTACAGGATAATATTATTGTGCGGTTAGAAAATACACGAACTAGACTACAGTAAATTCGGAAAGGAACAGATTGCCTTCTTATGCTTTCACAGCGACCAAGATTCGCTTTATGATTCAGAATATTTCCTGATCTTCGACGCTGTACTCAACAAATACACCGTAACACCGCATGAGGAACAATTCGTATTTATAACAAATGCATCATCATTATCGTCATCCTGATGCAAGACAATAAAGCATGCAACTTAATAACACAAGGCGATAAACATACACCAGTCTGTCCATGAACCATGTGTAATTACTGACGCTAACATCGCGTTGGTATGGAAATAAATACATAAAAAGTAACTCAAAAACAACTGACATCAGAAATAACCTTGAAACCAGCTCGTTCTCCCTTATAACCTTGTAACTATAGTTAACCTTGATGCTACCTTCTGTGAAAATGAAATTTCAGTTACGAAACCAGGTGAACACAAAGTCCCTCCCTCCTCAACACACAACCGTCCTCAGGGTTCTAGTAGCTATCATGTTTTTTGTGACAAATAATGAGTTTAATTTACTTGAAGAACCGGAATGTTCATTGCCACTGCCAATACCGATGTGGGTTTGTCTCCCAATCCTCTGCTTCAATTGCGCTTAGTGAAAGTACAGGTAATATAAAAACCATTGCGAATATAGTAATTAGGAAAAGGATCCCTTCTATTGGAATCCGACCTGTGACCGTCCGCCACGAGGCAAATATTCTGTAATTAAACTGTCAAGGATAACGTGCTCATTGATTACACTTATAAAGTAAAAGTGTATAATGTGGAAATCAAATCCTGTATTACCTAAAAACTTAACATTCTGGCCACGATGTCAGACAAGTACCCACTCTTATACTGCATAACTGAAACCAACCCAGCAGGTTTCATTCGACCGGGTCCCAATGTAAGTGACCGACTCAATTCAAATACCACATCGAATATCTTCCCACGCTAATGTACTAGAAGTAGTGTCATGCCTGTTGAAAATAGAAAGAAAAGTGACGTCGTTTGTTAAATTAGCAATGTATTATCCATTTTAACTGGTATTAAATTTATCATTTTTAACCACTGAACACATAAGAAAAGAAATTCACGACCCAGCCAACCAGCCATTCAAGCCTACATCGATTTGGCTGCCAACGTAAAAATATGCCGAACGCCCTAACTTAAAACTGAAATACTGACCTCTAAATTACCTGTCTTATATAAACAGCTTCAACTGTCTATTCCACTTGTCACTCAAGTATGGATTTATTTAACTGCAAAATATAATATAAATAATTTTAACCTGCAAGTTTTACGTAGTTTGCCAATAATATCTGGTCTTCTTTAGCTAACAAAATTAATTTAAACAATTCAAAAACGCATAACAACCCTAACCTGGTACTGAAGTTGCAATTCATTTCTTCACTGGACACAAAACAAAACATTCTGACCTACACAACCCCGTTAAATTCAGCGTTTTGTCGATAGTTCGAAGCCTTAATATAAATTACTTCTCTCATCCAACACAACTGGTTGCTAAAATATATCGCAATTAATACTCATATGGCTACGGTAGTTAATAGCAGCAGATACCATTTGAACCTACCATGCCTTTCAAAAGAGGCTTGTATTTCGACTCTTAAGATAGAATTAACATTTCTAATTTACTTGCCTAATTAGTGCATTTTCTGCCGATATTTCCAACAGCTTGTGAAAGGACTGAAATACTATCTTGGAGAAACTTTACAGCAGAAATCAAAATCCATCCGGATGGACAGCCATTATACTTTTACGTGCACATGTTGCAAATTAAAAAATTTTTGCCAATATTTTTATGAACACATACATTGCAAGTACTACACAGTCTGGAAATGAACGACTTCAAAACACTAGAGAAATATTTCATACTATATAAAAGCATATATAAAAATGTTTACCTGTATTAATTTACACATCACAGTAAGTTTGTACCGACAGAGTCATGACATCTCGTGTGTAAATCGCTTTCAGTCACAACTCGCCATACGAATGGATCACACTGCGCTGTTCTACGGCGTGTGAAACAGTCCCGTCCAAAGCACTGTAACGTCGACAAGTGCCTGAAACGGAAAGAACTCGGAACTGCAGACGAGCTGTGTGACGTCACAGCAGCAGGGGAACACTGTAAGTGCCCGGAGAAAAACATGTCCCAATACCATTCTCTTCACCATAAATCCCACATTGTTCCCAGGCTAGGCCGTGTTGGATTTGTGTAGGACAAAGTGTTACTGGAACAGGTTTTTCTCTGAGTACTTCAGTTTTCCCGTCAGTATCATTCCACAAATGCTCCATACTCATATTTCATTCATCTACCATTGACATTATATAATCCTAGCCACTGACAGCGTTGGTACTTAAGATGATTCTCTATCTTCTATCACAAAAATAGCAACGCGCATGGCAGTATTTTCGCCTTTATTATAGCAAGAGGTAGGCGCGCTTAATGCGAGTGCTGCGAGAATTCCGTACGTGGTCTCTCTCTTTATGGATCCTTTTACACTTTTCATACAAGTACTGCACAGTAGACAAGTCGATTCTATAAGTCTGACAGCCAGCCTGTTATATACCCAATACCACTAAATGGATTTCGATTAAATCGTAAGAAAAGTTGCAAAGTTAATTTAGATGCGTGTCGGTCAGTAATAATCCATATTTAACGTAAAGCCCCAAATTTAATTTCATCCTATTCTTTAAGAAAACCTCATCACAAGGGTGCACAAACCCCGGGCGAGTAACTGTCATAGACGGCGCCTAATATTTATGTGCCCTCAGCCTGAAATTTGCTTCGTGTGTCAGGCCTGTTAGTTTGCTTCCCTGTCTCTGGTGGCACCACAGACATATCGGATGCCCCATTTACTTTGAAACCGGCTGTGATATTATGCTGTTCGTAAGCATTAGCTTGTGATGTGTATTTATATTCTCCACATCTGCATAAGATGTACCTCGCTGAATGCTACATCAGGCCGGGTACGTACCTGTATAATACTTCAGTGATCTGTTCTTGTTGTTGTTGATGATGATTATGATGATGACGATGTTTTTGTTGTTGTTGACGATTTTCTTTTTCTTCTTATTGTTGCTGACGTTTTTGTTATTTTTGTTTTTGTAGACGTTTTCGTTGTTGCTCTTGTCCTTGATGCTTTCCTTCTTGTTCTTGCTCTTGATGTTGTTGTTTTTGTTGTTCGTTGTCTTGTTGACACTTTTGTTGCGAAATTGACGATACACACGCCCGATGTTTCTTCAAGTTCGTCCTTCGCCTACGGAGTGTTATGGTAGAACGTGCAAAACTTTATCACTGATGATAATCACATGAAGTCTGATCTGAACAAGCTGGCCACAAAGGGACATTAAATTATTAGATCATGAAAAATGTGGCGTTGAATTATCACTTAATTATTTGTTAAACGGCGCCTGCACCAGCTTGCCGAAAGAACATGCGTTTCTTCTGTTAAACACTTAGGCTTTGTAAAAGAGTTATACGAGAGTTTGTCTCGTGTATCTTCCTGAATTTATCGACTCCAAAGGAAGAAATGAAAAGGGGGGGGGGGGGGAGGAATGGGTAAAGTAACTCTTGTTACCACAGCATATCAACACTAGCACGTTATCGTGGAATGCAAATTATATATCAGTCTAGTACGTTCTGTTAAGCACCCCTGTTGTTGTAATAGGAAAACGCACCTCCAAACTTCTGTAAATTTGACGTTAGCGGGATTTAATATTAACTTTTTCGGTCAAGAAAAAAATAATTATTTGCCTAAAGAAGAAGAATCAGTAACTTTAAATGGGCCGAAGGCAATAATATTAAACTTATGCTTTGAAGACTAAAACGATTTGAAAGTACTTTTTTGTCAAACGGTGAAAAACATAGCTTTGTTGGACGGTTCCTATGTTTCGTCCCCTTGTCCTTCTGATAAGCGTAACATTAAAATAAGGACGAATATGGAGCATGGGTAGGGTGAAAATGACAAGGAAACCCCAAAGTACTAGAATAATAATCTGTCTGGACTGGCCTGAAATCGAAACCATGCTTCCTTTATGAGAAACCGCAGACTAATCCGCTGAACCATGGCACGGCCTTTAGAAGACTAAAATTAATCTACATGTACTTTATATGTCCCATTTCAAACACAGTAACCGCCCAACATATGCAATACATGCATTGTCACAAGTGGGGGCGTAACTCAAAATTTCAAAACCCAAAATTGTGTAGATCGAAATTCTTGCAACTCCTTAGGTTTCCTTTAAAAGTGCATACTTCAGTTAACCTGAACGCCATTCATAGTAGCCATTTACAAATTCTAACCTCTCTGTTACAAGTACGTATTTTCATTAGTTTTTAGCATTGATAAAAGCAAATTTGAATAAATCACAATCCCCAGTCTGCAGGAACACCTTTTGACCAACGGCACAAGTAAGGTCACGGCAGGAAGTGCAGTGCGGGGAACTCAAACGAACAGAATACTAAAATTTGTGGCGAGTTCTTTGGGATTGGATTCAGTAATTCTGACAGAATTCAGCAATATGGAGCCCTGTTATAAGATCTGTAACTTCCCTGATAATTATACAGGGGTTCCCATTATCGAGTCGAGAGGGCCCCCCTACCGATTTACCTATGCCACCGTCTTTGTGTAATAACCTCTGCCTATTGTAGTCAGAACTTTCCTACACTCTGATGACCTAATCAGGTAAGTTTTTCACATTCTTAATTGTGTATTAATGCTCTATTTTCTTCAGTTTGTGAGTTAACATATGTATCCCTAATACACTGTGAAAGACATAGAGTATGTATGCATGCGTGTGTGTTTGTCCGTGTGTGAGTGTGTGTACTATGGAAAAATGATACAATTTCAAAATAAACGCACCTAGGAGTCTCGTTTTACCGTTGTTATTTGACTTTATTACCAAGCAATATTTGTTAAGGAATGTAGCACAAACCCTCACACACAAAAAAAATTGCTAACAAAAATAACCAACGGTGTTCTGGGATGTGGAATTTTGTATCCTGATTTAAATTCACAAATAAATTTCCATCAGACTTCATGGCGTCATACACAAGAAGACTGTAATAATAATGATGACCTGAAATTTCTCAAAACGGAAAATGTAAAACTCTGTCCGAATAAATTAGGTCTTGTAACACAGAACATCGAACAGGCAGCTTCCAAGTCCTTTTAATGATAGTAGTTAAGGTTTGCAGTATGATACTAGCACAGATTAGAAACTCACGGTAGGTTAGTATTAAATTTTAAATTAGAAATAAATTTATGCAAGTTTTTAGTCTTCTGCAGCTGTAGAGTTGAGGTCTCTGCTCTTTTGCTATATGGTGCATAGTCAATGGGTGACTGGGACAATTCGCTGGGTAAATGGGACCACTCCCTGAGTGACTGGACCAGTGAATAGGACCATCCCATGAGTGATTGGGACCATTCACACAGTGAAACAGCACAGTATTCCAGACAAATGGAGAACTAAAATGATCTGTTTTGGCAATAAATAAATAAATACATAAATTAATAATGTAATAGATTTCATAACCACATAAATAAAGTAATTATACAACTTAATATAATTGTCATACTAGCCAATACATTGCATTCCTGTAAACCATTAGCAGGGGTGGGTATAAAAGCTTCTGGCTCAACTGATTAATAACACAATAACATGAACTCAGCGGTAAGAGAAACATAAAGTTGTTTATTCATAAACAATGATAAAACAGTAGCAATCAGATATATATATTTATATTCCTGAGACCTTACGGTGTGTAATGATATAAAAATCAAATGAAATGAGCAAAAATTAATTTATGATATTTTAACACACTATTATGAAGTCTTACAATATTTCATCAGCTAATATCAGTCTACCTTACCTTCATTCTGCAACATGGTCAGACAGTCTATGAATAATTAAATATTTTAAAAAGAAACATACAAACATGACTCCACATACAAGATGATAAAATACAAAACTTTGCGCAGCAGAAATGACATTGTAAGTTCTCTACACAACTGCAATTTTAATGTACATATTACTTGCTCTGGGGCCCATTCAGCCCACTGCCCAGTGGGCATTGTTTGTTTTTCCCACAGGTTAAAGCAGCAGGGGTACGAAATTGACAATTTATCTCTGTCTAGTCCCCAGAACAATAATTTATAGAGCTCTTCCCCATTCTTCCACAAACATCTTCTTGGCAGTGCTTAACTGAACACAGAAAAAAGGCTTCACCACACTCACAGAGTAACCCCTCACCCAACGCAACTTTGACTATATGCGAATGAAAAGAAACATATGCGGGAAAATTCCCTAACACTAAAAAATTTAAATCATGTGGACAAACACAGGCAGTTACTCATTCAACCACTGCAGAAGCTGGCAGCATCATGTACCCAAGCAATATGTAAATGTTTAATGCCCAAAAATGTAAGTATTTTAAGGAACTTGGAGGAGGGGGGATTTGTATCCACGTTCACATAACCCTGCTTTTCCCATAAGATGTTTGCACAATGTGTTTTTGTCCACTGCCGTCATCAGTCCGTCTAACTGCCGTGCTGGACAAAGGAATACTATATCTTTCTGGCATAGTGCTCAACGTTTTACTTATCCACAAGATAATTAAAATAACATACTGAGCATCTGTGTCATTGACACTGGAAACAAAAATCACATCAAGAACAACCTTCAAAGCGAAAATTTATTCTTGTGCTTAATCAAGCATCATGGCATGAATATTCATGAGGAAGTGGAGGTGCGGCCCCACACATTCTGAACACTGGCCCTAGGTGAAGGTAAGCAGTTAACTTCAGACCCCAGTAGCTATATCTTAGGGTAAAGAATACGCAGTAAGCATTGGACAAGAGGCTTGAGATTCAATCTCAAGTCTCGGCATGGCAGTGAACTGAAAAATCCTTCACTTGCTGGGAACACAACTTCATTTGTCCAGCCTATAGCCTATACTTTGCTGACTCAGGTATCCCAAGCACCCAAAAGAAATGTTTGAAAACTGACCATGCTGCAGGATGGAGCAACACGTGAGCTTTGAAGAAAGTCAAGTGACACCCCAGGAGCAGACTAGGGTAGGGTCAGTGATAGGGGAGTAGGAGAGATTTCTCTCCTAGCCAAAACATCAAGCCCAGCTCTGGGCCCCGCCCAGCATCCTACTCAACGTGTATCACAGGGTGTTTCAATGGGAGCAAAGCGGCCAGAATGTGAGGCTGACCACTCATCTCCATCTAGTGCCAAGATTATAAATGAGTGAAGCTGTACCTCCACTTATCTGAGATGCCTGCATGGTGTGTATAGGGACAAATTTACCTTTCAGTTTTGATTTTTTACCAAAAATCTTCCACTGGTGCCATGTTAGTAAGGATCTCTTCAACATCGCATGTGATAACCATGAGATTTGCTTTCACATCAAAACCTACTCCATCTGTTTGTGTATGTGGGGATGTGGGGGGGATTTGCACAGGCATTTAGTGTTATGATGTCAAAGAGCAAAGTTCTGAGACTTATGCTATTGTGCAAGTATAGTTTGCTGCATAAACCAATTGTACCAGCTGCAGTTGGTTCACATTATATCAAGCAAGGATCTGAGCAAAGAAAGTTCTCTCTCACTCAGTTCATTTGTAGCTGCCCTGCATGTAAGGTGTGTTTCTTTTTGTTGTCATGGAGCATGCAGCAAGTTTATTTCAAGCTTGGCAACACAGCTACAGAAACATACAAAATGACTGAAACTTGTTAAGGAAATGAAGCTCTATGTCATACACATTTCTCTGAATGGCTTAAAAGATACCAGGGGGGCGGAGGGGGCGCGAGGGCCTAGAAGATGAGAAGGATTAGGCGGCAATCAACAGCTCAAAATCCAAAAACAGTTAGAAAAGTCTGTGAACTGGTGGCCAGAGCACATTAGATGACCTTAAAGTTAACAGCAATGAACTTTGTTTCAACTGTAAGATGACTAATCACATTCTTCACAAAGGTTTGGGAAAGAAGATTTTCACGAAGTTTCTCGCACATGGCCTTACAGATGGGCATAACAGCAAAGCATCTCCTTACACATCGCAGTGCTGTGGAAATCAGCCACTCGCCTTATCACCTGACTTCATTCCTGCTAACTTTTTTTTCTATCCCTTAAAGTGAAAAGGGCCCTTGAAAGACACCAATTTCAGGATATAATAGACATCAAGAAGAATGTAACCATCAAATTAAACACTGTTCCTTCGAACATCTCTGATGACCCTTTTGTTCAACTTTTAGAAAGATGTGAAAGGTTAGCTGCAGTCAAGGGAGACTACTTTGAAGGAAACTATGAAAATTTTCTTCTGATTTCATGTTCATCTCTTCTTATAGACTGAGCCCCGTAACTTTGTTTATTCTCATATATGAATATTATATCAGATAATGTTCAGTGTGTGATATATATACAAATCTGTGTACATCACATACATGAGAGGACAACATCAAACATAAAATTGACATAATGAACCAGTCACTGTCACAAACCTTTAGATAATCATTTGCAGTTTACTCTTGGAAACTGGTGTTGAACCTACACAAAACCAACCCTTGGGTCCCTTCACAGCCAATACCCAACACAGAATATCAATTCTGATACAGTAGTGAGAGCTCAGCTGTATTATTCATATTGCAGTAGATGCTCTGATGCTATAGCTACCAGTGTTCCTATTTGATGCTTTTAATTAATCACACCCATGCTGGCAGTACCTCATACTCACATGACAATGCCAGATCCTTTTCAACAGTGTTACCATCCTTATAATTTGTTGTGTCCCAAAATGAGACCTCCATAAAGCAGAGTGGTGTAGCAATAATAAATGTTACGTGTTATCTGTACTCGCTGTCGCACCTTTCTTCTTCTTGGAGGATGTTCTTGTCACAATGTACTCTATAGCCCATGCTGCTACACAAATGAGGATCAGCAAAGTTTGTGAGTGTATACACAATGGGTAGCTTCCAGACACATCTCTTATTACACCTGGAGGTAAACCAGAGAGTAGAGAATTTCAAAAAGAATGAACCAGAAAGTTGTACCAAATAATGTAATTCATTATCAATGTGTTTTCATTTCTCTTCCTATTAATTCACAAATAAATTATTCATTATTCTTCTTCAGGGTAGAATGTAAAGGCGGCAGGTTCCTCCAAAATGCGTAAACTTCTACCTTGGTTCATGGTGACAAATCCAAGGATATGGCAGTCTTTATACGTTCTAATATATTATGCCTGGCAGGTGACACAATTTAACTATGTTATGATGACTTCAGAAACTTAAAAGTGCTAGAAACATAATAATTATTTTTGAGTAAATTTCTCTGAATTGTTACATGTTCAGAATTAAGGTATATCAGAAGCTAACATCACATCTATCGTATGAGAACAGTTCTGACTGGCAATATATCCTTCATACATACTCACCCACTGATTCTACAGGGAGAGCTTAGTGTTTTTGAAGACAAGCTTCCATTGCAACTTGTCACATGCTATACATCCACTAACACACTTCACGGTGATTGTAAAATAAGCATCAGTACTATATGACACATATACAACCTTGACATGATTTTTGTGTAAGCATTTAGATAGTAACTTACATACCTTGTTCAAGACTTGTATGTATAATATTTTATAGCTTTATCTATTTTATGGCTTATCTCAACCTAAATCGTACAGTATATAAATCTTCCCACATGTATTCATACTTCTACAATCTCTGATCATGGTGGCCCACTGAGATATGTTGGATCTTTAATCAACAACTAATTTTTTAGAAGAGTATTTTGTTGTTATTGCTTGTAATAATGTTTTATACATACTGATTATTTAACAGGCTATAAGGAAAAGTAGTTCCTGACCATTAGCAAATAAAACCCATAGTGTGATGAATGTGGGTACTCTGAATTACAGAAAACATATTTTAAAACATGTATACTTTATCCTTACCTATGGGAGGGCTTAGAATCACAATGAACAGCCCCTTGGCCACCATGTGCAGTCCAAATGCTGCAGGCAGCTTGTCCAGACTGCAGTACTCTGATATAGTGAGCGTGAAGTTGATTAATGTAGCTCCTCTGAAGAGCCCACTAATCACTAGTGTTGCCATCAATGCCGTATAATCTGTCTGCTCTGCAAGAACTGGAGCATTACACGAACAAAAAGCCATTAAATGAAGTACAAGAAAACTTTGTTTTCAGTTACTTAATGCAAAGACCAGAATCTCTAATAGATGCTGGGCACTTACATCAGTTGCTTTGTGGTCAAAGCTGAAATGGTGGGAGAGGTTATCCCAGTTTTGGTAGAGAATAACTGAGGCACTGTGTAAGGAAACATTGTAGCAGAAGCAAGAAGGAAATGTTACAATCAAAGTAATTACACAAGTAATGGATCCTGCCCCATGTGGGATACTAAGTTTCTTCAAACATTTCATAGGAAAATGGGAAGAGGTGAAATATCTTCTACAGAGCCAAATCTGAACCCTCAGTTTTCCATTCTGTAGTTCTTACTCATGAAAATCCTTGTAACCTTTCTATATAATCGACATATTTTCTCTTCCCAATCTCTTCAACATCTGCCTAAACCTAATTCAGTCATGCTGAAGATAAAGGTAACACAATCTTCTGAAAGGTTGGAAAAATCATTAGACTATGCCCAAAAGATCACAATTTAAGCAACACCCTCCTTGAAAACTTTAGAGCTTTTATAATAATCCAAGTCCACGCAATGTTCATCAGATTTTGGTCAGTAAAATTTGTCAGTATTGAAGCAAAACAACACTGTTAGGGGCAATGTTAAAAGAGGACTTCCTGTAATAAAATGTATTTGCAAATTTAAAAAAATCATATCATATAAATAACATTTGTTATTTAATTAATACCACAGTGCTGTAATTTGGAAATTCAATGCAAGTGCTCCACATCCTATATGAATGAAATATTTCAACGTAAGCAAACACAAACGTTGGTACTAAAGCAAATACTACTGAAAACAGAACTTAAAAATGTATTTTAATTTAATTTAATATCATTTCATTACACAATAGCAGTACCCATAAGACTTCATTATTTTGTATTTGTTTAATGTTAGATAATAAATAACATTTAAAACACTTTCACTTTTGTAAATGGGAGAATTTTTCTGAACTGTTATTTGATTGCCTGGAATTATGCAATCAACAGAGATGTCACAATTTCACCTGCTTACATCGACACTTAAATTACAAATGGCAAAACATAACAAACAAACACAAAAATACTTGGTCAAAGAAAAGAAGAAGCAGTGATCAGAACAAGGTATCAAACACAATCTATTGTTAAAAAATGATACTAGTCATAACCATAGAATCATCCGTAACCACAAATAGTGCCGTCTTTGGAAGGTGACACGGTTCAGTCTGGTAGGTGCATCGACATTACACAGACTCGTCCTGTTACCAGCATCAGGGTACCCCAAATATTCAGCGTCACATTCCACAAGACAGCAGTGCTCACAGTCAAGGCTGTGAGAACTTAAAATACCACTGTGTAACCACGTGACAGAGAAGCAAAATTTGAATTTATACATTCGTTTTTAAGTTACCTGATCTGGAGAGGCCTAGGAATATGGCAGCTATCATAAAAAGGATTCTTCTCGTTATCTTCACTCTATCACAGATAGGTGGCAGCACAGCACGTGCTAAGATGTCTGACACCGCAGTCATGGACAGAAAGAAAGCAGTGTCCTGTTTTGTATATCCCAAATCATGAAGAAAGAAAGGAACTACCATCTTAAAATTCACTTCTGCAACATAGAAAATTGAGAGGCCAAACAGAATGTTGAGGTAGATAGGATCTTTCAGTAAGTCCAAGTCCATGAAATGTACAACCCGTTTCCAATACGATTCGTGACTGGGATGTGTGGATAATTTTGGTTCGTCTTTGACTTTCTTTTTCTCAGATGTTGGCAAGAGCTTTTTGGCGCAGTTACGTGCAGCTGATGACCTCTTCCTTCCCAGTTTTTTCATCACTAGGCCCCCAAAATGGTCATCTTCATCATCACTTACCACATGCTGCAAACAAAGTGTTGAGTGTTAGTGAGGGCAAGTCAATCTCTCTCTCTCTCTCTCTCACACACACACACACACACACACACACACACACACACACACACTCACTCTTTCCAAATTTACTGCTGTTTGCCACACAACTCCAAATTTCTCGCTCGTTTATTCACCTTCCTTCCCTGAGCTTATTACGAGTACCAATTCATAATGCCAAACAACTCAAAGCTTACATTTATTTTAAATAAACTAAAAAGAAATATGTCTGAATGTACAAACATTACATGAGCTACGGAACTAAATATTACAGTGGATTTGATGTTAATCACCGGCAACAACATAATACCCTTGAAAGATCAGAACTGAAGATATGATATCCATGACACTTCGGCAGTTCAGTGACGAGGTAGTAAAGAAAAACACAAAAAAGAAAGCTGATAATGAATAGATTCACTTGCAGTATGATCATGCACATTAGAAGAATTAAGAATAGAACAGGCTGTGTAATAATAAAATGACCCATCCAGCTGGAAATGTCAGGAGATGGCAGTGACAGCGTGCTGTGTTTTTGTAGTGGAATTCTCAATCTACAAACCTAAATGGTAAGTAATGGTATAAAAAATTAGTACTGTAGCAGAATGATACAAGGCTTTTGAAGCTCAGAAATTGCTACACATTTTTTGCATTGTTAAGAGGTGATGGGTGTGACTACATGCAATAATGATGAGAAAATGAATATACATTTTTATTTTCTCTCTCTTGCACTTCTGTCTGAGCTGTCGCCTTACACCTCACATAAAACTCTGTTCAGATAATTGAACAAGTATTAATGTCAAATTTTATTGGTGAATTTACTCAGAGCTACTTAAGTGAAACATAATCTGTCTTTGACCTGCTGGTGGACACTGAAGTTCACAGATGTGTTAACCAGTATCTGTATGGTGGGAATATGATGTTAGAAACACAGGCAGCAACAAAATCTTAGAGGCCATAAATATGAATACAAACACCACAGGCAGTTGCTTTATGTATGAGAAGCCAGCAGTTCTTCTGGTGATACGCTGGGCAACATTTCAACTTCTAACAGTAAGAGCACCTCACTACATATGTCAGACCTACATCTAGCTTAGTGTTGAATTAGTTGCACTTATTACCGTATGAACATGGGCAGTGCTGCCAGTGAAGTCCATGCTGGAGATGCTGGAGATGACCGACACTTTGCGTCTATGACTCAACATACTTGCAGTTGATACAATGCGGAAGAGATGTTGAGATTGTTTCTTGCCAGTTGGCTCCTGTTTCTCTATATCAGCAGGGGCAGAGGCTGTAAGGGCTGCAACATCAGATTTCTCCACCAGTGGTAACTGGGTCTCACATTCGGTTCCCTGTAACAGAGCAAGTGGGCAGTCACAATATTTCAACAGCATTTCCAATTTATTTATATTAACCCTTTAGTGTTTTTAATATAGCAGGGGAAAGTAATATTGTATGTCCCCTGCTGTGCCTAACATAACAAAATGTTTTACATGAAGACATACTGTTTCTGGTTATAATGACTTTTACCCTATTCAGACTGAGAGAAGCAACACACTTCATAACACATTAATTCACATAAAATGTTCCACATCTGTAATCTTAATCCTTTTCCTAACACCATGTGCCTTTACCTTATGTTAACCTTTTAAAGCCTAGCGGTAACTTTACATACGACCAGGTTTAACATTAAAAAATTCTACCTGGTGCCCACATTGCATTTATGTGTTTTGTACGGATCCCAGGACAAACAGCAACTTTTGCCTTATAAAACATTAAGAGACTGGTTTTTATAACCGAAGTGGAGAGTGTTTACAGTGCAGTATGCACTGAGTCCTTGTATTAAATAGATAGGCTTCATCTTTAAAGGGTTAATTTAACCAAAACTAAGGTAATGAAATGTAAACCAAACCAAACTTCTACTCATCAAAATCTCACCAAAACTTATGGCATCTCACAAAGTGCAAAAACACATCTCTTTGTTCCACAGGATGAAATGGTCAACTGATTCATACAGGAGCACATTCTCAGTGGAGACCTGAGAAACAGTAAGCTAATGGGGCACTTACAGGCTCAAAAATGTCAGAATTGAGATATTCCTTTTCTAATATGGCCTTGAATACAGTGTAGAGGTCTAAACCACACAAAATTACACATTCCTGTTTCTAGTGGACAATGGCCAATGTAGGCTATGCTGACAGTTCCAAAAGGGGCACGAAAGTTCATCTGAGTCCAATCCAATACCCAGTTTCCAGTCTGTTCCAACCTAATGACAGGGCAGAGGGTAGTCCACAGAAGTAGGAAAAGTCAAGACAGGAAAGGAGGCAATGAAAGTCCCACCCCAGGCCAAGGAACAAGGACTGTGGTTTCAAGTAGGAAGTATCTGACCAGCTGCCAGGCCCCTAGTCCTCTTCTGTAAAAGGACTCTGGGACCCAAACAATAAACAGCACTGAGAAACACAAACTGTATTCACAACTTTCACATGAGCGCGTCACAACAAAGGTAGTGCCAGTTTAGACATCCAGTCCATCCATTTCACCTAAATACAGCCAACTGCCCAACATTTAAATTGTATTTACCTCCCAAAAAAGCCTCACATTTTAAAGATGACATACATTTTTATAACACTTTCTTAACAGGTATAGCATGATCCATTAATTATTTTCCAAATATTCTGCATTTTCCACCTTAAAAAAATAGAAGAAATGGTACAAATATATATAAAATAACATACTAATTATACTGCAAACATTTCCAACAAATTGTTGCATATCATTTCAACTAGTGGCAATTAGTGTCACTAACTGGAAAACATGACTCTTTACATGATTCTGGTCTTTCCAACATAGAAATGAATTGTAACTTCACAACTGAAGTACCAAATACAAATTTCACCAGTCAAGCCTACTTAAATTTTTTAACTTCAACACGTAAATGAATCTTACTTTTCTTTTAATGGTGTCTGGTTTAATGCAGTTGTAACACAAGCAAGACATCCCCCCCATAAGTTGCAATTAATTCACTCATTGCAGATGGCAAATCATGCAAGAGATCATCAGCTTAAAATTCTGGGAGCAGAGGAGGAGGATGATGATGGAAGTATGATGAGGATAAGGATGAGGAGGGGAGGGGGAGGAGGAGGAGGAGGAGGAGGGGAGGGGGAGGAGGAGGAGGAGGGGAGGGGGAGGAGGAGGAGGGGAGGGGGAGGAGGAGGAGGGGAGGGGGAGGAGGAGGAGGGGAGGGGGAGGAGGAGGAGGAGGAAAAAGTTGCCAAACCTCACAAACTGACAAAATGTGAAAACAGAACTTAACATCTGCCAAATCAGAACCCTGCAGTTCTGACATATCTGATTTCACAGGTATGCTAGGTGAATTTTTCTAACCTTACTTTCATGTTGCTCAGTCTCCTCAATCTTCATGTGCTTTTCTGTCTTGACGTGCCACTTGACAGGTTGTAACAACATGGAACCCACAATGGCATGAAGAGAAATACCTCCCAGGACGAGAACAGCTCCACGGAAGCTATATGCTTCTAGCAACAGCTGCACTGCCTGTGGCATTGCCAACATACCCAATCCAGTACCTACCATGGACAAACCAACAGCTTGACCACGTTTCTTGCTGAAGTAATGATTCAGCGCTACAAATGTAGATGACCATGCAAAACCAACTCCTAACCCTGAAACAAAATAAATAATATGCTCATTATCTCTTAAATGATTACACTAATTTACAATATTATGTGCCTTGGTTCTTACAACGACTTCATAGTTCAAGATTACCCACATAAATCTGTCTGAATTTGTGTCCTCAGTGATATCAATCTGTACTGTAAGGACATTATTCTGTCTCAAAACTGTCACTCATGACTTCCTGTCAGCTCGCTTAAGTTAAAAAAATCCCGGACAACTTTGACATGCAATGAAAAACAGATTTGTTAGATGAGATACGTGCCTGCCAACTGAACAAAAACACTTCCAGCAACTTCTTTAAATATGGTGGGTAAAACCCAATATTAACTGCAGTACATTTTACTAAAAAATGTGTACCCCAGCTGATGGTAAACTGGAATAGTGACAAGCACAGCACTGCCTGAAGTGGTCTGAGTGACAGTGGATGGAATGTGTTGGGTAAAACAATATACCTTGTATAATCCTGTCCCCTGTTATGAACATTCACTCACTGCTAATGTAACAATATTTTAAGAATACTGACTGCTTCAGTTATATTTAATGGTGTAGTTTGCTTGCTCAATAGTAAGTAATAATAAAACATCACAAGGATACAGGGCCAATTAAAGGCTATCACAGTCTATGCAGCTAAATGGGTTACGATTGTTCAGGGGCCCCAAAACTCTGGTTGTATTTCAGATAGTGTGCCAAACATATTCTGTACATAAACTCTTAATGGAAATACACAGATGAGAATGAGTTTGTGGTTGAACTCTCTAATCAACAAGCACAATAAAAAGAAAAAAACGCATCATGCTCAACACATGATAACTAGATCAAATATATGTCAAATATTAGCAATATACAGGATATAAGACCACAGGATTAAAAAAATCTGCTCGCACAGTGTGCACTATTCACATTTTCTTCATTCAGTCTACGGAATGAAGCGTTAGCAGTTGCTATTGGGTACACCAAACAAGGTGTTTTATTAATTTTTAAGTTGTGTTTTTTATTTCATTATCTTTTAACATGAGACAATGGGCAAAGTTCCTGATGCAGATGGTTTCAAAATGCCAAAGCTGGGTTTGTGCTCCAGTCAACTCAGAACCCTGGGCAACACCCAAGCTCATTGCCCACACAAGCCAGCCTTTGGCACACAGGACAATGAGCCAGAGTCAATGATGAGCATAGAGATGAGGCTCATTATCAATATTTAATCGATCAATTTTACAAAATAATTAGATAAATACAAATTTCTGAAATAATGCCTATCATTATCATGCTACATAATTCTCAATAACGATGGATATTTATGGAATATTCAAACTGTATAACAAACGTAATGTAAATTAAGACTTACACAGCTGCTGTCCAAATACTTACCTCCCACAATACTATATGTTGAAATCATATGTGCCATGCTTTCTGCTGGGAAGGTGGCTATTAGTCCGAGAGCACTCAGTGCAGACCCAACAAGAGCCACCTTGCGATATGAATACTTCCGGATAAGGGGCCCCACAAAGAGGCCTGAGAACACAGTCATACAGGGCACAATTCAAGCAAGTGAAACAAGATACGCAATGTACATATAACGTAACATTGAAGAGCGTTCGCCTAACCATTGTTGCCGTGGAAAAGCAATAAGTATTACATATTATAAGGGGATGTCTGTAGCGTTAGTTATCCAGCACGCAAAGCGCGTGCGCCGTATTACACTGTCATCTGTGGCCTGTGTGGCTGTACCATACTTTTATACATTATCACATAAAAGTCACGATTTTCGGAAAAAGTTATTGAACATAATATGTGTTTTGATTTTCCCTACAACTTCTGTCTGAAACATTTCTCATTTTAATAAAAACTGATAGAGATATTGTCATGAATTTACAAATGTCTTGATGTAAAGTGCCTGTTATTTTTGTAATATTTTAATTAAAGTTGAATTTGCTCGACAGATTTTCGAAAGTACTTAAATATCAAATTTCATGGGAGCCAAGTTGTTCTATGCGGACGGACAGACAGACAGACAGGCAGGCGGAAAGATGTGGAGACGTTAATAGTCGCTTCTCGCAATTTTGCGTACGCGCCTAAAATATTTATTCGTGCGCCCCGTGCGTAGCTGGGGGGGGGGGGGGGAGGCAAATGGTGCGGCCGCCCTGAGCAGCAGAATCCAAACGGTTAACTGTGTTAACCTTTTAAAGCCTAGCGGTAACTTTACGTACCACCAGGTTTAACATTAAAAAATTCTACATGGTGCCCACATTGCTTTTATTTGTTTGGTACGGATCTCAGAACAAACAGCAACTTTTGCCTTATAAAACATTAAGAGATTGGTTTTTATAACCGAAGTGGAGAGTGTTTACAGCGCGGTACGCACTGAGTCCTTACATAAAACAGATACGCTTCGTCTTTAAAGGGTTAAGCGAAAAAAAATTATTTTCAACGCTCAGAAAACTCTAAATTGTTAAGCCAAATAAAAAGAAACTTAATAAATTACTGCGATGTTTTAAACTCGTAACTTCTCTCAGGGCTGGCCATTGTGATTATTCGCCCTGGGCGCTAAAACGCCTAGCTATGCCGCTGCGTGTGGTAAAGTTAAAGTTCACCCTATAAACTGCCATTAAGGCACACAGGCGAAGTAAAGGTACCCCTAGTCTTTCTTTGACCTCGACGACGCTACACAGGGGAGGGTGGTCAACGCAACGCCTCGGTCGCTTTACCCCAGGTAATAACCCGGCATCCATTGTACAGGAGGCTGGGTGGAACCCAGGGCCGGTCTGGGTGGGTGCGGAAAATCTCGCCCCCACCAGCTATTCGATCCATGGATCGTCCAGACCGCAGCCAGTCGGTATGACGACTATGCTATCCCGGCCTGGGGGTTTAAATTGTACTTCAAGCTGACACAGGCAAATGCTCTGTCTAATATTCCTGTAGACAGTGCAAACAGGGGACTAACTTACGGATTATGGGTTAGCCAAAACTGACAGGAGGAAGGCCTGACTCTTCTGTTAGTCAGCGAAGTTGTCCTTGTGCACACCATAAGGTGTATGGAGGAGCACAGCCACAGCTCCACTCGTTCTTAACCTTGACATTGGGTGGAAGTTCGTGGTCAGTCTCACGAACCGAGCGCTTTGCCCCCGGAGAAAGGGCCACCGGTACTCGTCAAATAAAAGGCTGAGTGGGTCCCCCGAGATGTTTTGGAGAAGACGAAAATCCCTTGTCCCATGCCAGGAATCGAACCATGGTCCCTCAGATGTCCAGCCCGTAACCTAGGCATTATAGCGACTATACAATCCCGACTCCTCTGATAGTCGGAACTTAAAAAAATGGAATCAGATCTATGAGATTTTGTAACTTTTAAATTATTAATATTTACTGTGGTCAGTTACGAGATCATAATAATCATTCATAACTGAGCACAGTAAATATGAATAGAGTATAACTCCAGTTGTCCGGACGTTGCTTATCCGGATCGCCAATTATCCGGATCGGCTTGGCCCTTCAGGTAATTTTGTCGAGAATTCTACAAAAGTAATTTGCCTTGAAATTGCGGGTTATGGGATCGACTACAGTACTGTACAGTATTATGGCTGCACGTAAATAAATATGTAGCCTAAAAAGAGCCTTTTGTAGAAATTTTTTCCACCTTAGACTGCCAATGTAGCCTATTTTCAAAGAAAAACCTAATTATCCGGATTTTCTGCAAATCTGGACAGCTCGCGGTCCCAGTTAATCCGGATACTTGGAGTTATACTGTAATTTCATTATTAATTATTATAAAAACACCATCCCTGTACACTACGTGATTGTATTACCCTTTCCTTTATTTGTTTATAATGTTATTTCTGTCACCTTTCGGCCAGTTTGGGGCCATCATCAAGTTAATAATGCATGTACTTGTAAAAAATAGAGAATTACTGCTGGTTTCATACTTGCAAGCATCTATGATACAAAGGCAAAGCCAGCAGTGATTCGTAATGTTATATGCAAAAGATTTCCCTGACGATAGTCGAGTACAGGCCGAAACATGTCAGATATAACATTCTGAACTAACTACCTACCTACCTACCTAACTAACTAACTAAATAAACAAATAAATAAATAAATAAATAACTCCATGGAGCAGAGTCCTTCTTGAGAAGCTACCAGGTCCTCAGCTAGTCAACAAATTCCCCGCATTTTATGGAACTCAGAGGTTCATTGCCGCATTCACAAGTGCCCACCACCTGACCCTATCCTGAGCCAGATCAGTCCAGTCTGTGCCACCCCATCTCACTACTTGAAGATTTTACTATTAATCTCCCATCTACGCCTTGGTCTTCCAAGTGTTTTCCTTCCCTCAGGTCTCTCCACCAACACCCTGTATGCACCTCTCCTCTTTCCTGTACGTCCTACATGCCCCGCCGATCTCATTCTTCTTGATTTCATCATCCGAATAATATTTGGTGAGCAGCACAGAAAAGTAAGCTCCTCGTTATGTAGTTTTCTCCACTCTCCTGTTGTCTCGTCCCTCTTAGACCCAAATATCTTCCTCAGCACCCTATTCTCGAACACCCTGACCCTGTGTTCCTTCCTCAATGTGAGCAACCAACTTTCACACCCATACAAAACAACGAGCAAACCGAACAAATAATGTAAGTATTAATACAGGGTGAGTTTTGAGGTTTTTCAGCGGAATAGCTCACGATCCACTTGTTATTACATGTGGCGCCACATCACGGACAGACATACTCCTTCACTGAAGACAGATGGTATTCTATTCATTATGAAAGGCTTGATACATACCAGAAAAGTTTATTGTCGCATCCAGGGTGCTCATGATGGCTGATGCTCCTGTAGTTTCCACCCCCAGACCTCGGAGCTTATCTCCAAACAGCAGACCAAATGATGGCTCAATGGAACGGGTTGCGAGCTGAAAAACGTTTTTAAGCATTACTGAACCCTGTTGTCTGCTGAAATGTGTTGCCGTGTAGCCTTTCAGCCAGTTGCCCGTGTTTTACAGAAACTCCGTACCTCTACATTAAGGAATCTTGCCTAGTGACTATCATCACCATCATCATCATCATCATCATCATCATCATCATCATCTCCTTTATGCAGGGTATTCACACTTATATACCTGAAACAAACCATGTTTCTAGGGTACACAGTGTCGCAGCTACTCTGCGCGTACTGTTAATGGTGCATATAGCGCTGTGTTCAGTATTAAACTCTTCTGTGCTTCTACATTAGCACTTGCCGCAGTGTGCGTGCTGTGCCCAATATAGCTGTTTTCTGTAGTTCCTTGATATCGTGCTTTCCCGGTATGCTGCTCAAATATTTTCTGAAGGATTCTGAAATGGTTCCAGTTGCTCATATTATAACTGGCGTCACCTTTGTTTTTACATTCCGCATGCGCTGTATTTCTATTATGAGGTCTTTATATTTTAGAATCTTCTCGGTTTCTTTCTTTATCACATTTATGTCTCCCGGGATTGCTACACCAATTAGCATACATGTTCCTTTTTCATCATCCCGGATTATGATGTCCGGTTTATCGTTTGGGATGGTTCTGTCGGTTTGCACTTTTTGATTCCATAATATGCTTACCTTGCCCACTTGACTTGTTTCTACTGATTTGGGTGCATGTTTATTCCAGAGGTCACTGTCTAATTTTACCCCTAGTTCCTTACATATGATGAAGTGTAGTTCCGCACACACTCTATCATGTCGCTTGATGTATTGTTCTTTTGCAATTTATATTATTATTATTATTATTATTATTATTATTATTATTTGTTATCACATTTAAGCAGGGTATTTACAGTTACATACCTGACACAAACCACGTTTCTAGGGTACACAGTGCTGCAGCTGCTCTGTAGTTACCATTTATGGTATATGTAATGTTATTCCCCATATTGAATGTTCTGTACTTTGACATTAGGTCTTCCCGAAGAATGTGTGCAATGCTCAATATGACCGTTTTCCGTAGTTCCTTGATGTCGTGCTTTTCCGGTATGTTGCGCGGGTATTTTCCGAATGATTCTGAGATGGTTTCACTTGCCCCTGTTACTGTTGGTATCATTTTTTTTACATTCCACATGTGTTGTATTCTGTTGTAAGCAAGCTAAAGGTAGAAGTAAAGGTGTCCCCTTACAGGCCTGGACAGGCCCTGAGGACTCTCGAAGGTTGAGGCTCCCAGATTTCTAGACAGTCGCCACATGAAGGTCGTAAGGTTGTCAGCCTTACACGCCGGCCGCCTTTATCCCCCAAGAGATACTCCTGGTACTCATTTCTGTTAGAGGCTGGGTCAACCCCAGGACGATATTGCGGTCGGAAAGATAAAGTCAATGAGAAATCCCAATGATCCCATAGGCTTGTAGCGCAGCGCCTCAACCAATTATGCCACCGCGTACCCCTATTTCTGTTGTAAGGTCTTTACACTTTAGAATCCTCTTGGCTTCCTTATTGATCATGTTTCTGTCTCCTGCAATTGCAGCATCTATTAACAGACATGTTGCTTTTTCATTGTCACGGATTATGATGTCTGGTTTATTGTTAAGGACGTTTCTGTCTGTTTTTACTTGTTGGTTCCGTAATATATTCACCTTACATTACTTGTTTCTACTAATATTGGCATATGCTCATACCAATGTTCCATGTCTAATGTTACCCCTTTTTCCTTGCATACGTTAAAGTGTAGCTGAACACAAACTCTTTCATGTCCGTCTATGCATTCTTTTGCCAATACTGGGCATGCCAATGTAATGCTCTATGGTATAGAATAGGGCATCTATTCTGTAGTTACAATGTATGGTACATGTAATGTCATTTTCAATAAAAATTTTTGCACTCTTACACTAGTACTTTTCGAGGCATTATTATTATTATTATTATTATTATTATTTATTATTATTTTTTTTGTGTTGTATTTGTGTTTTTGTGCTGGCTTTGCAATGGGCATTTTTGCTGTTAAGCCTGCACGTTAATAAATACCAATTGATTATTATTATTATTATTATTATTATTATTAAAGTAGATTTTAAAGTAAACAATATTTTGTTTACAAAAAGCCATCTAGAACCCTTCCCAAGGCGCCCTTTCCGCCATGTTGCTGAAATTGGTTTGGAAGTTTAGCCTACTTTCCTACAAGTTTTCCGGATTTCGTTCGTAAATGTAGCTACTTACATTGACTACGCTGACACCGATGACCACGATCCACCCCCATCCACCATCTGGTGCCACAAGCTTGCTATCCTTGTGCACTTCTCCCATACTGACAATCTGCAAATAATAAAACGTATCCTCAATAAATATTAGGAAAATAAACATAGCGTACAAAATATCTGCTTTTACATGCTGGAAATAAATGCTGTTAAACATGACGCTAAACAAGGCTATTCACATTAAGCCCACGCAGGCCTACGTACAAATCAGAACATGCTGTCTCTGGTTCCAGGGTAATTAGAACACTGTCGCCACTGCGGCTGGATGACTGCTACATTCCCTGCAGCACTGTTAGTGAGATATGTGCTAAAAGAAACCACATGCACTTGCAAAGAGACTTGGAGAGCCAACTCTTGGAATTTCGAGAAGTTTAGAAACCTGAAACCCGTTCTTCGTATTCTGATCTATTTCTCTGTAATATGGATCATAACGACAATTTGGTTTTTGCCAAACACATGATAAAACTGCCGAATGATAGACATATGCAGTAAAAAACTTGTCGCATTGTAGTAATGGTGACGTATACTCCCAGTTTTCAGATGACTGACATGATAATGAAAGTCGCGGGCTCTGCGAGGGGCCTGTGCCTAAATTCCAAATTTTTTACTTCGCGTAAATCAAGTGGTTATGCCTAATCTGAAAGTATTAAACTTAAAGTCGCCCACTAAATTTTAGTAGCGACACCCCCACGTACTAAATTTAGTCGAAATACGTTAGGTCCTAGAACCAGAGACAAAGAATCTTGGTGGTACGTCGCTAGGGCTTACAATACCGTGATCTGGCATCCAGAATACCGGGATCCCGCTCATTTACGTCCGGTTTTCAAATACCGATACTGATACAAAAATACCGGTTTTTTTCCGTACTAATTTAAAAAATAATACGTTATGATTTATTCACATAAAGGTTATAAAATCTACAACAGTAAATCATTAATGTCATTGAATTTGCAACTCAGGGGTTCTTACACACAATACAAATTTAACGGAAACCTGAAAACTTCATGAAACTCAGATCTGCCTCACTAGACATTTTTTTGCACACGAAAGAAAAAGTAAATACTGCTCGTTAAGGAATTAATATGTACAAAAACTACAGCCAGTTTAAACAAACAAATGTGAATGGCCCTGTCGTTCAATGAAGGCCAAATCGTGTCAGTATCTCTCCTGTTCTTAAACGCAACAAATTGGTGCGAATTACAGAACACGGCGTGCTAATAGATGGAACAGGTCATTTAATTTTTATGCTTACTGTGTTAATAAAAGTAGCCTGCACCGTTAAGGCATTGCAGTTAAGGAAGATGTACAGTAGATCGCAGCCTTTTCCTAGTCTTTTACCTCTTCTACCTACTCCCAGTAGGTGTCGAGGTTGTTTATTTTCACTTGATCACGCTGAGACACACACCACAGTCGGTAGGACTCCTCTGGGCGAGGGATCGGCCCGTCGCAGAGACCTCTACCTGACAACACAAACACCCACAAGAGACAAACGTCCATGCCTCCGGTGTGATTCGAACTCACGATCCCAGAAAGCGCTCGATCGCAGACCTACGCCTTAGACCGCGCGGCCACTGGGATCGGCTGTACAGTAGGTAATCGACAAAAATGTCTAACTTGACGTCACATTTGCGTGGTTGGCACTGCTGTTTCCTATTCTGGATGCCCCCAGTTCGATATTGGTCCCAAGGCCGGATTTCTGACTTACATTTTTAGGCGGCCTCTCCACCCACATATTAGTACACACGTACGCGCTTTATAACATGCGAGTCCAGCTCCATGCAAACACTATCGTCTGTCGATTCACCACGCATAACCACTCACCGCGCCCACCCTCAGCAACGTAAGCGGTACAGTACACTAATGTATTATTGATTTATTTAAGGACGTTTCGAAATCTGCAAACATCATGTAACTTCGGGTGATGGGATGTTGGCATATGCAGCCGCAGGGACAGCTTCGGAGTACCAGCTAACACTAAACCTATGGCGGCGGCAGGCTAGTTATTAGCAGAGCCCTCCATGCCGGCAAATTCTAAGCCAGGTCCTGGAAAAGAAATATAACCTGGCCTTCCGGGTTGGGGGTTGGTCGGAAATGCGGAGACCATAGCCCGAAAACGGGCCGAAGTGCCATAGAAAAAGGAGAAGAGGAAGAAGGAAGAGGAGGAAGAGGTGAAGAAGTAAAATAAGAAAGGGGTTATAATCAATGAAGAATTGTAAAATACAGTCGAACTCGGTTATAACGTCATGAAAGGGACTGAATAGTTTATGTCGTTATAAACGAGTGTTGTTATAACCACGCAGAATAACGCTGTGGTTAACCGTGAGGAATTAATTGGTACCACAGAATATCTGACGCTATAGGCGAGGTGTCGTATAAACTGATGTCGTTATAACCGGGTTAGTCTGTACGTAGTTGTGGTATGTTTTAGCATAATATTCCAGAAATGCCTGGGGAGACTGCCAAAAATCAGTCAGAAATCCAGGAAAAATGACCGATCTAGGGGTATAGATTAGAAAAACAGGATTTTCATAATACCAGCCACCAACGTAACCACTAGATAAAAAAACACTGTTAACTCTTTCAAGATAATAGATAAGGCAAATCCGCGGGAAGCGACGCAGGCGATAAAGTTCTGAGCACACAGCAGAGGAAGAAAAATGGGTTGCTATCACATCTGAGTTGAGTTTTCGTTGACACAATTTTGAGGGCTACATTACGGCAGGATTTTAATGTTAACGTCAGCAGTACTGCGTGAATCGCATTCAGTGCAACGTGGAATATGGATTCAAATTCAGCACTGCTCTAGGACCGCGAAAAATCACCGAATTATTTGATCGAGTTGGCCGGTCGCAGGACCTTCCGGAGACATACCCGATTTCTAGCGGGCAGTTCGTCACTCAAGCACACGCAACTAACGGCAGTCCGTATGCCTGCAGTTGCTGTATTTTAAGGCTACACGCATCTATTTTACAGAGACCTGTCTACCACAGCTCTGGATTCGGAGTCGGAGTCGTCGAGTCGGAGCCGGAAGGAATGTTTATGTGGAGTCGGAGACGGAGTCAGAGTCGAGTCGGAGTTGGAGTCGGTAAAAGTACACAGACTCCGGCTCCGACCTCAATCTAAAATCTTAAATAGACACTCCAACTCCAAGCCCTGATAGCTACAGTAACCATTAGACTTACATTTAAATAGAGGTTATAAGTCTAAAAAGTAGCCTGATGATTCACGTGGTGGTGTTGAAATGTTTTATAGGTTTACCATTATTATCCCTTTAAAGACGAAGCGTATCTGTTTTATGTAAGGACTCAGTGCGTACCGCGCAGTAAACACTCTCCACTTCGGTTATAAAAACTAGTCTCTTAATGTTTTATAAGGCAAAAGTTGCTGTTTGTTCTGAGATCCGTACAAAACACATAAACGCAATGTGGGCACCACGTAGAATTTTTTAATGTTAAACCTGGTGGTACGTAAAGTTACCGCTAGGCTTTAAAAGGTTAATCCATACTGAGCTTTTACGGAGGAGTCGGAAGTTCTAAAAGTCGAGGAGTCGGCGTAGGAGTCGGGGCTTTTGTGTACCGACTCCACGGCCCTGCTGTCTACTGTCGCCTTATGCTCTAGACACAGAAAACTAAGAGCTGGCACAGACAGAAGTGTTAATGTGCAGAGTTAAGAATTTATTTAAATGATTACCTTGGGAAACTAGGTTAGGCAGCGCTCAGGAAACAAACCCAGATGGTATCTTCTCCGGGATTTTGGCAGCTGTCTCTGCCAGAAATGTTTCAAGGTTATGGCCTTGCGTATTATGTGACAGGTATATAATGGTCTGAAGCATCGTTTGGTAAGTCATTGGAGCATTATTAACATTTATGCATTAAAATAAACAAGTAATAATGAGACAACAGTCACAGCAGAATGTTAACAGATGGGACTTCATTCGCGCTAGGGCAAAGAAAAAGTCGGGTTTCCTTCGAGACAGGGTAGCACATTTCAAGGTTAACTTCGAGGTCGGTCGGTTTAAAATTATATAACAGCGGCCACGCATACCTGTAACACAGACACTATAGCTGTCACAAGATAATGTCGAACTCCATGGCGCAGAGGCCTTCTTGAGAAGCTAACAGTTTCTCAGCTAGTCAAGAAATTCCCCGCATTTTATGGAAGCTGGAGGTTCACTACTGTATTCACAAGAGCCTGCCACCTGTCCCTATCCTGAGCCGGCTCAATCCAGTCAATGCCCCCCATCTGACTTCCTGAAGATCCATTTTAATATTTCCTCCCATCTACGCCTGGGTCTCCCAAGTCAATCTCTCTCTCTCTTTTGTTTTTCAGATTAACACTTTGTATGCTTTTCTCGTCTCTTCCATGCTGGTACGTCCCTGCACGTATTCATATTATCAGCTGACGTGTTCAGTGTGGCGGTGATAACCCTGTTCTGCTGCGAATGCTGACTGATATAACAGTTTATGTAATGCACGACGACAATATGTACTGGCTGGGAGATAAGAACAGCGCTGAAAACTCCATAACCCTCTAAATCATTGGTCTCCAATCCGCGGCCCGCCACCTCGTATTTTGCGGCCCGCGGCCACATTTGTAAATTAGGTACATAAAATATAAACATCATAGGCGTAACACAGAGGGGGGGCAAGCGGAGGCAAATGCCCTCCCAATATTTTTTCAACCTAGAAATTGTTTATTTGGTTACTAAATTGAATAATGGCACATAAAAAATAGACAGAAAAAAGAAAATTGAGAAACTTTTATCTTATGGGACCAATTTTCCCCTCCCTCAAATTTGATTCCTTTGTAAAATAAAGTTCCTAATACCCGTGGTCAAATTTACCCCCCTCCCCCATTGTTATTAACCAAGTTACGCTTATGGTAAAAATTACAGAATAATTTATGTGCTAGGTATACAACTTCCCCTGTGCGGCCCGCGAACCGGCCCACAATAACAGGTGTGGTCCTTCGCCATAAGAAGGTCGGACGACCATGTTCTAAATCAAGGATAATGATACTAACATGATGAGTCTAATGGATACAACGGTTTCCGGCATAACTTTATTTATCCTTGCGTTAATTTATTTAGCAGCCGGCGCCTGCGTTGTCCTCTACTGAATAAAAAATGCACGAAGTTTCGGAATTAGTCTTCATGCAGACGGAAACGGTGAAACTTAACGCTTACGATCACGGCTGATAGAAATTGGAACGATGTTTCGGGGTCTAGTTCTATATCCACATACAAGAGGAAGTCTTCTGTATGAAGTCACTCGTTTTCTTTAGACCCGATAAAAACATGCACGACGTTAATAATGGCTGGCTACATCTTCAGATAGCAAAATAAAGGTCATCTTATCCATATGTCCCGTTACGTTAAATTGGTTAAATTGGCTTTTCAAATTATGACGCTGCGAATATGATTGGAAAACCGAGCACTCCTAGGCAAGTTATGTCCTTACGTAGCGTCATATAATGAAAAGTCCGTATAATGCCAGTTGAACTTGTGCTATAATGTAACTCAACTACTCACAAGCCACGTTACAATCACAACGGAAACCATGTGCAGTAATCTGGCGGTCGGACAAATATAATCTTACGAAACACAAAAGTGTATCGAATTTTATTACCTTCTTTTCTTCTTGTACCTGCTTCTTCTCTCTTGACATCCAGTTTAGATAACTCAGAATCACACAAGCCCTGTCGTTTTACTGACAACAGCAAACAATCTGAAAACTGTATCTAATGAACAGTCATCACAATTACACGAAATGACCTATATAAATACGCTGAACATGTTACGGAATTCCACGAATATTTCACCGTTCCACTGCATTATGCGAACTCTGGCAACAAGCCTCAGACAAGGGAAACAAACAACGCCAAACCATCACTTCAGCGCATGGACTGCCGGCCAACATGTGTCTCGTCTTGATTAGTAACGGAAGTCGGGGAAATGTAGTGTAAGAAGAGGGAGAACGTTATCTCAGGCTCCTCCTCGTCCCGCGCTTGCAAGAACTGGTAAGAATGCAACAGGCGGTAGCAAGCGACAGCTGCAGCTGCTGTGCACTGTTACATTACGTTGCGTTACGAATTAATATCGTACTGTGATTCACACACGCCAAACCTATGTATTCCTATCTCTTATCATGCTGAACTGTAATATCGCATACAAAGATACGCAGTGCAATGGAAACTGGTACTTACACGCAGCCTATGCAAGGGCGTGCTGCAAGTAACCCAGAAAAGCCGGTTAGCTTTGCTTCGTGTTTCGACTAAAATTTTGTATGCATGTTGCATTTCTCCCTACGCGCTACACGTTCCACCTTCATATATTCCTTTACCTAATCGTCCTAATAATGTCTGGTGAAATTTTACTTTAAAATACGGTGTGAAGGAAAACATTTTGGATTACGCAGCAACAGGTATCAACTAAATGTGAAGTGTCATTCATGCAACGCATGTCGTATTATCCAGGCATTTAAATTTAAAAAAAAAACTAAGATGAGTTGGACATTTAAACCGAAAGGGGGAAACAAGAATCTCGTACAGATTTTCTGTTAAGGAAACCCCACACATTTCTGGACGAATGTTATGGTGAACAACGGTATTGTAATGATAAATTCGGCCACAAAACATTTTATTCACACTTTATTTTAAAGGTGAAGTTGTCTTTGTGTACACCATCAAGGCACATGGAGGAATGGAGATACAGCTCCACTCATTCATAACCCCGACACTAGTTGGGTGAGAGTGGTTAAAATCACATCCTGTCCGCATATCCCCGGGAAAGAGCCACCGAACAAGAGGTTGCGTGGTCCCGATTGCCGGTCTTGGAGACTGCGGGGTGGAGTGCAATATCCTGCCCCTTATGGGAATCGAACTGTGACCGATCGGTTTTGAAACCAGATATACTATTTTACTCATACGCGTGAATACTGTAAAACATTTTGCAGAACGATGTACATTTGTCTACAATGTACATTTCTGTCTCTTTGAACTAGAGAAAGTTACTGGCAAGAGAAGTATACGTCTTGTTATTATAAAGTTATGGCATTTGTCGCCAAGCCAAGGACAACAAAAATAGACGGCAGAAGACTCGCACGTGCGTACTTTGCATCGGATGTGGGTTCCACTCGGTGCATAAAATTAAGTTCCTCTATCAATATGGTACAACTGAATTTGGTATAACCACAAAACCGGTGAAACCAATCAAAGTATTTCGCAAGAACACACGGACAACCTGCACAGCACACATTATCTCGGACAAATGTGAGTGATTATACAGTTTCAATTTCGATTTTTAATTTGTTACAAACAAGAACACCACCTAATTTTTACGTACATGTTACAGGCAATATTAACCCTTTAAAGACGAAGCGTATCTGTTTTATATAAGGACTCAGCGCGTACCGCGCTGTAAGCACTCTCCACTTCGGTTATAAAAACCAGTCTCTTAATGTTTTATAAGGCAAAAGTCGCTGTTTGTTCTGAGATCCGTATAAAACACATAAACGCAATGTGGGCACCACGTAGAATTTTTAACCCTTTAAAGACGAAGCGTATCTGTTTTATATAAGGACTCAATGCGTACCGCGCTGTAAACACTCTCCACTTCGGTTATAAAAACCAGTCTCTTAATGTTTTATAAGGCAAAAGTTGCTGTTTGTTCTAAGATCCGTACAAAACACATAAACGCAATGTGGGCACCACGTAGAATTTTTTAAGCCTTTAAAGACGAAGCGTATCTGTTTTATATAAGGACTCAGTGCGTACCGCGCTGTAAGCACTCTCCACTTCGGTTACAAAAACCAATATCTTAATGTTTTATAAGGCAAAAGTTGCTGTTTGTTCTGAGATCCGTACAAAACACATAAACGCAATGTGGGCAACACGTAGAATTTTTTAAGCCTTTAAAGACGAAGCGTATCTGTTTTATATAAGGACTCAGTGCGTACCGCGCTGTAAACACTCTCCACTTCGCTTATAAAAACCAATCTGTTAATGTTTTATAAGGCGAAAGTTGCTGTTTGTTCTAAGATCCGTACAAAACACATAAACGCAATGTGCGCACCACGTTGAATTTTTTAATGTTAAGCCTGGTGGTACGTAAAGTTACCGCTAGGCTTTAAAAGGTTAAGCAGGCAACATAAAGCTATTCATCTATACGTAATTTAGTTACTAACTCCCTGTCGGAACTGTGGATCAGCAAATGTGGAAGCCCACTTACATAATTAGATTTGGAATGAATCCACATCGATATACTGGAACTGGAGGTGATGCTATGACAACTTTGGGGTGGCAAAGGAAGTCAAATCTGCAAAAAGTATTTCTAACAGTTGCGCTAGAACCTCTATACACACATACTGTTCCTGTTTATGACTATAATTTTAACAATTTTAATTGTGCTTTTCATACTTACAGAATGTATATTTCTTCCTTAATATGTTTCAAAGACCAATTATGAAACTGAGGATGACCTGGCATAGGTCGAAATATGTAATTCTATATAATAAATAAAATATAGTTGTGAACTTGTAGTTTTCCATACAGTGTACGTATGAATCCAACACATTACTTTACCAACTCGTACACTAAAAATATATACAATAGGTTTTAAACAGTTCCCGAGATGTTTCGATGCATGTTATATCGGTGCCTCGCAATCGGATCAGCATTATCAACCTTCTAATATGCTTTTAATGTGTTTTCAAATAACCTCGGAGTGATTCGTCAGACTATCATTGCCTCAGTTCATGTGTTTTCGTGATTTTAAATATTTTACGTGATCCATTGGAACGAAAAACATACTGTTTACCGAAATGACAGATCCAGTTCTGCGTCACCTTCAGTGTGTTGAACATTGAGTGGTTCATCGGGTCAACAGTATCTTATAATCGGATACGCAACATTATTTTTCAATGAATTCATAGAGTGTAAGTGAGTCACTGATGACATAAGAACTGAACAGCAACGATTTTATAAACCTGTAAGTACAAAAACTGGCTTGCTTCAGCTGTTCGCCAGTGTTCTAACAAAACTCCCCTGAGGATGATATAACATGCATCGAAACATGTCTGGAACTGTTTTAAACCTATTGTATGTATTTTTAGTGTACGAGTTGGTAAAATAATATGTGTAAAATATAGTTGTGTTTCGACAGATATTGATTTAATTTTCGAACTTTTGTAAACACTGTATGGTGTCGATGAATATCTGTCTGATACATGTGTTATTCAGCAGACTCTGAAACAGGTTATTATTCTTCGTCTTTCCTTAGGAATTCACAATTACGAAGTCAAAGAACATCTGGAGGGCGTGGAATTAAGTAGGATAAGTCAGTATCTGATCTACGCCGATGTTGTTTAATCGTGTTTTTTTTCCTGAAAACTGACGCATCCAAGGTAAAGTCATAAATTTTCTTTGACGCCGATAAAGGAGAGTCATCTGACAGGACGCGTAGAATGAACTAAGAATGTGTCAATGTGTCGTCACTAAATATGTTTATACAACATAGTTATAAAACTGCAAAATTATTTTAAACTTCGGTACACTTTGGAGCTGTAATTCGAGACAGTAACAGATTCAGGTCACGATGAAGTCAGATGTAGATTACATTCGGAAGCAGGGGTGAACAAATACCGGGCCACAGGTCGCCATCGCAAACAAATTTTGTACAGGGACGCCTAATATGTGTGGGTCCTCACTCTGACACTTGCTTCATGTCACCATTCTGACGCCTACAATTCTGAGATGTCTCCTAATTTTTTTTTTAAATGTGTGCACCCCTTTTGGAAAGGGATGTTTCTATTCCGAAGCTCTTGTTACAAGTCCCTTCAGAATCGCGCACGTTACCGCCGTCCACCTAAAAGCGTAAAACTTGAAACGTACCACAAAGATATAATTTCGATTATTGGCGAGCTTTTGTGATAAAGTAACGAAACTTTGGGCACCATAAAGTCCTAGGCATTGTTTAACATGCCGACCAACTCTTAGCTTCGCAAGAGGGATTCAGGTCCTTCCAGTCGGTGAAAATTTGGCCAATTGGTATGCATGGATGTAAATGGTCTTTCATTATGCTAAATGGAAGGCTACGTCAAGTGTTTTCCATACCCTATTCCATGGAGAGATTCCTGGAATAATTTTTCATATCTCAAGGAATCATTACGTACGGAAATTTTACACGCCACAAAAAAAAAATAAAAAAACACAAAAGAAGCTGTCGATAGCACGCGGAGATGATGACAGTGTCGTCAATCGCTGGACAAAAACTGGTACGATATTTCGTGGGATATTTGATATTTTTCGCGATATTTCAAAACTTTTACGTATTTATTCCACAATTTCTCGCGAAACCTTTATTTGAAAACACCAATTTAGACCGTTTTAGCCTACTGAGGGGGTAATATCAAGAAGATAGGATGGGCAGAGAACGTGTAATGTGTTGGGAGGTAATTTTGATCGGACCCTCTGAAAGAGAAAGACCAATTAGGAGACTGGGGAATAGAGGGAAGGACAGGATTACAATGAATTTTAAATAAATAGGATGAGCGGATATAAAATTAGTGTTTCTAGTTCAGAACAGAGTTCATTGATAGGTCGTCGTGAACACAGCAATCAACAACTTAATCTGGAAGAAGTTCAGGAATTTATTGACATCCTGAATACTAGCTTCTTGAGAAACTCCCTACTCAACAGATACCAGAATGCTGTAACTTGCAGCAACCAGCAAGGACAGCAGTAATAGAAAGGCGACTACTACAGACTGGAATTTCTTGAAACACAGGGATCAGGTTAGCAGTTAAGGTGATATACGTCTGAATAAGCGTCACGGTGTGAAAATGCATGGCGAAGTGGTGGTAGCGTTTAATGAATTTTTAACTTCGACACTAGATGGTTGTGAGTTTAGATTAGTAGTCTAGACATATCTGCTTCCAAGTTAAGGTTGTTCCTTTCACTAACAACGGTCCTGTTTTATTGCACGCTGTGTTCCAAATATCATCATTAATAAACAAACAACTGTCGAAGCTGATAGTACATACTCTATATACGTTTTGATATTGCTGTATAAATGATGAGACACATCAAGGATGACACCTCCATCTAAATGCGCCTTATTACAAAAATGACGACAGGTGTAACCGGATCCAAATAAAGCGGTGAAAGTACTACGGAAGTCGTTTACTAATACCGTTTCTTATCAGTAAGGGTCAGACTGTGTAAGCACGCTGTGGACACACGTAAAGGCAAAAAACGGTAAAGCTGTCACTGTTCACGCCATGAAGGCGTAGAGGGGGAGTAAAAGTATAGCTCCACTCATTCTTAACCTCGGCACTGGATGGAGGTGAGTGGTTAACTTCACGCTCTGGTTGCTTTACCCCAAAACAAAACTCGTTACCCATTCGGTAGGTTCTACAGACTGTCTTGACCTTTTGAGGCACAGAAAATCCTTTGTCCCTACCGGGATTCGAACCACGGATCGTCCAGCCCGCAGCCTAGTGGCTACACCGAATACATCATCCTCCCCCTCGCGCTAGGAAATCTGTGTCATTGTTAATCTGAGAGATTTGAGACTTCAGACGCGGTGCAGTTGTGACCCCTCTTCTGGAATGTTGGGCAGCGTAGATTGGTAGTTGGTTACATTTGGGAGCAGCCTGTTGGTCCCACTGCTTGACTCTTGAAGATGGGAACCGACACGCTATCCCAGAACTTCGATAAACAATTACCAACATAACCAGAGTAGCGTCCCAGAAGGCAGAAGGCCTCATTTTGAATTTACGCTGACCTGAGTTCCGCGAACTTGGACAGCTCACTGTCTGAGATATTAAATTCTTTTATACTAAGAGTTTTATGTTGTTACAGACCTAATAAACAGCAAACAACTAACACTATATTATATAAGCGTCGGATTATCTAAATTACATATATGTGTCTTATAGAGAAATCTACCGAAATATAGATGCAAATAGTTCTATATCTTCACAAAGCTAATAAACAGAAGGAAATAACAACGCATAATAGAATGTATTGTACTGTTACGAACCGAACTTGTACGTGCACGTCTTAATATGTTCGTCTTGTTGTACGTATATAGTACTGTAAGGCTAATAAATAGTGAAGATATAACAGTTTCCAGATACACAATGCCGTATTTTAAAACAAGTCCTTACACCTTAATGAGATTTGTAATAATAGAGGGTCATTATTTTATATGGTCGATTCCGATGGCCGTGCTGTCTAAGGGGGAAGTCTGCGGCAGCTCAAATGTTTGGATCGCGCGTTCGGATCCCGCCGAAGACATGACTCTTTATCTCCTGTGTTTGTTGTGTGTTGTGCAGGTAGCGGCCTCTGCGACGAGCTGATCACTCATTCAGAGGAGTCCTATCGGGTGTGTGTGTGTGTGTGTCTAATCATGTGTGATCTAGAAACCTTAACAACGAGGCGGCCGAGGGCCGAGTTGGGCTGTCGTATTACAGGAAAAAATTGTTTTAAATGACCACGATTGCTAGTCACGCATTTTCCGATCACTTAAGTGATACGAAAATCCCACTCACCGACTCATTCACACGTGGCTTATCGGCGAACCCGGCAAGTCCCTGTGAATCATACACAGTGGCCATGCGGTTTCGTTTAAAGTTGACTACAGTTACTACAATAAGTGTCACAAACCACGGTCGTATTCCAGACAAGACAAGAACTTACGACAGCATGAAAAAGTGTGACAAACAGGTTCCATTCAGACAGTACGACAACATGCGGAAGATGCGTTGTAATTGAGGTAAACTGGAATAAACTCTTTGCTAGACCAGAGACATTTCCAAGAAAGTCATTTGGCGCGAAGTGCCATTACATTATATTGAGTATGTGACTGTTACCTAATATATTTAATCAAATTTTAGGCGCGTTTGCAGAAGAACGAAAGAGACTACTAGTCACGTCACGTTTGCCCATTTGCCCGTCTGGCTCCCTGTCAGCATGGAAGAGCGCGAGAACCTCCCGGAACGATTAATACATAAACCAACATATGTAATTAATACAAATAAAAGTATGTTTTAGTAAGTGCATATTGTGGTTGATGTATTTAATTGTAAGAATATGCACGATATCAATAATATAAAACTCCCGCAACAAATTTTGATAGAATAACAAATTTGGAATTTTACCTAAAATTTGTCGACACGTTACAATTTTGGCTAAAATCGGGCAAAAATAAGACACTTTACCCGAAGACCCACGTACGCTTCTGAAAATCCGCGAAAAATTGACCACCCCCAAAAATGGTTTAGTATTTTTTTATTATTTTTCTTTTATTTGCAGAAACGTTACGATGGGTGCTGCTTTTGTTTCTTTTTCAGTTCCTTGAACATCATACAGTATGGCTCGAAGACCTCTTTGATCTATCAAACACTTCTGATATTCCTGTCCATTAAAGGTTCTGAGTGATGCATTTGTATTTTTGGGGCGACCCCACAAATTTGATAAGCCGCGAAGTACAAACCCGCGAAAAGCGAGGGATGACTGTACTGCTGCGTTCCAGTACCGGTAACATTTGTTACTGGCGTTAAACCCACTATGGGTTTTAGCCTTCTCAGTGATTCCCCTCCATTCTGTCCTTTCCTTACTCAACTTTCTCCACACTCTTATTCCCATCATCTGTATATCTTCTTCAACACCTTCAATCCATCTTTTCCTTGGTCTTCCTCTGATTCTCTTGCCTATTGGTTTCCATTCTAATACCTTTTAGGTGTTCTCTTTTCATCCATCCGCATCACATATCTTAGCCAGGCTACTCTTCTGCTTTTTATAAATCTCACTATGTCTGCATTTCCTGTTAGTTTGCTCAGTTCGTGATTCATTCTAATTTTCCAGGATCCATATTCATTTCGTACTGGGCCAAAAATTTTCCTTCATATTTTGCGCTCAGATATTCTAAGATATTGCTCATCTCGATTTGTTAATGTCCAGGCTTCATATCCATAAGTCACTACAGGCCTTATTAAGCTTTAATGTATTTTTAGCATTGAGCTTCTATTTAATGCTCTTGATTTCAGTAATTTTCCATATGCATAATAACAACGGTTTCCACTGAGGATTCTGGCTTGAATTTCACTATTAGTGGAGTTAGTTTGATTCAATTGCGAACCTAGGCAGGACAATTCTTTCACATGCACAAATTCATGTCTTCCACATCGCAGGTTGTCACCGTTAACTACTGTTCTCGTTACTTCCATGTACTTGGTCTTATTATCATTAATTAGAAGACCCCTTTCTCTTGTTTCACTTTCTATATTAACTAGGATATCTTTTAGTGCATTTTTATTTCTGCTCACTATTGCCACATCGTCAGCATATGCAAAAAATTTGTGCACTTTTTGTTCCTATATGACCAGTGATGTTTATCTTCTAAAGTATTGTTTCTAAGACAGAGGACAGTGCACCTCCTTGTCTCACACCACTTGTAACGGGAAAAGCGGATGTATATTGATTATCAACACTTACGATTGCCATATATGATCATTATATGACCTATTATTTCGAAATCCGCCCTGATGATCCTGAATAATCCATTAATCAGTATAAGGTACTAACTACCGCAAATATATTCGAATATTCGTCGCCTTAACCCATCCATAATGTTGTAACTAGACCACACACCATAAATGTGGTCATGCAGACAAAATGAACTAACCCATGCCAAAATATTTTATGCTGCGAACTTGATTTAACAATTTCGCACGATGTATAGCTGTGGGCTTGTAATATGGCGCTACCCCTGCTGCAGCATTTGGTCACAGAGACACATTTTTCCCACCCCTGATCCACGGTCTCCCTGATTTTCAACACGTGACCATTCGCTGACACGCAGGCTGTCGTTGCTGTGCATTCCACTGGTTATCAGTGTAGATAACGCGATATCCGAAGACCTTTAACCACGTAAGATACAGTAACGGATGTGACACTGAATTTGTGTAGTAACCCACTAAGGTTTTATCTTAGTCGAGAGTCGCACAAACAGTCCTGACACAGTCATCTAGCCTAGATATGGGCCTAGAGCAGAGGTCTTCTACCTTTATTGGCTCAAGGGCCACATTTTAATGGCAGAAATATTCGCGGGTCGCATTACATTCTACAAAGTAAAGTTTGCATATTACTGCAAGAAACGCCCACTAATATTTCCCTACACAAACACACATAAGATAATTTTGTTATTTTATTTATTTATGGTTTATGGTTTATTTTTATTATTATTTACTTATCCTCCCCACCCTGCAGACCCTACCTACTATAGCCTTGCAGTATTCACTGCGACATTAACAGAGATTTCATATATAAAAGACAAAAAACATTTTTAAAATTTTAGTACAAATGTTAAAATATTCCAGAATGAATTTTATTTAACATTTATTTATTTGAATTAAACGTGTTACACTCAAAACTCATACTTTATTTGGGGGCTGCACAAAAACATTTGGAGGCCCGCATGTGGGCCGCGGGCTGAAAACCGCTCGTCTACAGTATAAATGAAAACAATTTTTTAAGCGTCTAGATAAAGAACCTTTCTTTCCTCCTTCCTTCCTTTCTTTCTTTCTTTCTTTCTTTCTTTCTTTCTTTCTTTCTTTCTTAGTCGCACGTCTTCTACTTACTCATTGTAAGTGTACAGAATTATTGTTGCATCTGATCACACTCAATGACACACACGCACTAGGTGTGACTCCTCCGGACAAGGGATCGGCTTGTCGCAGAGCCCTCTACCTGACAACACACAACATTCAAACGAGGCAGACATCCACGACCCAGGCGGGATTCAGACCCGCAATTCCAGCAAGTGAGCGGCCGCAGACCTACTCCTTAGACCGCGCGGCCGCAGAACAGGAACGTGTAATCTCAATTCTTACCCATGATTTAAAATGTGGCGTGCCTTATGTCATTACGTAGTCTCGGAAGGACAGACGGACGAACTGGTACGGCCTACTAAGAACGTTTAGATAGAGATTTTCATACCCTAAAAATCCCCATACAAAATGGGCAAGCCCCTACGTTTTGAGGTCGTCACAGTGACGACTAAAAACCTTAGTGGTGTCTTGGTGGATATGAAGCCGTGTATTTCGGTAGATATTCAACAAAGTATCGGAGGAGCCTACCTCCTTCATGTTCAAGGCAGAATAGTAACCCTGAAGACAGAGGCAGCAAAGTCCTTTGAAACACGGTTACAAATCTACCAAACTACACATGTCATATCCAAGAAGTCAGTAACTTTCCAGAAATCAAGTCAAAATCCATCCAAACAAAACTAAATTCAATTTATTCCACAGAACTACATGTTTCGACCTATTTCAGGTCGTCCTCAGGTTCACAATTTGTGTTTAAAACACACTATACAAGGAATATAACTGACTTATATTCATTCCACGGTATGTTTTAAACACACACTGTGAACCTGAGGACGACCTGAAATAGGTCGAAACATGTAGTTCTTTATAACAAACGCAATTTAATTGTGTTTGTACGGATTTTGACTTGATTTCTGTTATAAACAACACAACGGGTTGACATCATTTAAAATCAGTAGGCTAACGTCCATTGATGACCTCTTGGCCATGTTTTAAAGCCCAATTTCGTTGCAACTAAAATTAATGTGGTGCCTGTACAGATATGTTAGTGCAGATATAAGGTTTAGCTGCAAAGCTGAAGACATCACAGGTACCAAGTTGTATAGACTTAGCTGTCTCTGAATATGTTGTTGCTTATCCATTGTATCAACATAAGTTCAAGTAAGAGTGGAAGAATTTCGAGTCTTCTAAGATAGGATGCGGTGTCGAATGGAAAAGATTATTTTTCTTGTTGGCCTGCTTAGAACCATAAGTTACAGACACAGAATCTTCCGAAACGTCGGTATTTAACAATCAGCAAGGTATCATATCCCAGAAGACTTGAAACTGCACAAACACTGCCTTGGAATCTTCAATTCGTGCAAGAGTCGAAGAGCTTAATGAAACTCGAATCATAGTCTTTTATACAGCGATTCTGTAGCCAATACGATGAGGAGCTTTAAATCTTTGAAGGACCATATTTATGAAAATTATATATAAAAACAGTTCCTACCTCGCAGACAACACATTTCGTCTCTACTACAAAGATCAGCCAGTTAATGCTATTTAGCAAAATAATCTCAGTATATACTGAAAGTTATACTGACATAAATAGGTTGAGATTTCTAACGTGAAAACAAGTGCGATAGTAGATATATATAACAACCATTGTCTCTTAAAGTGTTAAATGATATATGCCTACAAATTTTGACGTAATCTTCATGTAAAAAAAGAGAACAAGGCTGTTGAATGAATACGCATATGATAAAATTTAATTCGCCCAACAAAGTTTGTGACACATCCAGCACCAAAATTAACTGATCCAGCTGATCTTCTCCATCCTTCCCCAGCACCAAATTTCAAAACTTTCCAGGTATTTCTTATGTACTTTACGAAATGTCCAAATTTCAGCACCATACAAAGCCATTCTCCAAGGTAGCAGTTTACTAGTTTTCTTCCGTAAATTTAAATCCAATTTGCTGGTGAAAAGAGCCTTCTTCTTGTTGAATACTGTTTTTGCCATGGCAATACTGGAGTTAATCTCACGTCTACATGTTGCATCATTTGTTATCATGCTACCCAAATAGCTGAAATATTCCACATTCTCCAGTTACATATTCCTTAACAAATACTTTTGTACCGGTTATTATCTCTAGACACATACTGACTAGTAACGTAAATCCGTCGAATAATACTGAATAAGGGGCACAAGGACGGACGGACGGACAAAGTCTCCAATATGCGTTTATTTTAAGCAGTATGTGCACGTTAACACATAAAACTCGTTCCATGACACCAGTAGCACTATTCGTCTTTAAGCCGTACTTTGGAAAGGAAATATGTAGAATTCAGTCTTTGATAACGGCTCTTGATTCGATATTATCTCTGCTTAGTCTGAATCAGCACAACATCTGCTCTGAAGCGGATTCTACCTATAATTATACAACTAAACCAGGGCTTATCACCTTTCTAATATCGCGGACACGTAACAAATTCTCATTCTGAGATATTCGTAAATAAGAAGCATGAAGTCTTCGTCCTTTTAAGATGTTACACAGCGTAGATTGGCAGTTAGCCACCAAGGTTTTGGGCACCCTGTCTCTCCCATTTCGAAGGGTCCAGCAGTCCAAGGAGACTGCTGGACCCTTGCCGAAGATCTACCTTGCGTAACATCCCAGAAGAGCGATGATCTCATCTACACTGCAGTGGAAGCCTGAAATCACAAATAAGAACCATATTTAAAATGTAAAACCTTTTTTTTAAGCGAATGCATACATTTATGACAAAACAATCACTTTGCTAGCAGTGACTGCAAAAGTGATATTAAGGAAGACGGAAAGCTCAAACTTTTGTTCTGCTCAGCAAAATTAATCGACAAGCGGACCACTTAAACAGAACTCGTGGACACCCAGTTGAGAACCACTAAATTAGACGGCTATGTTATTCAGTTAAGGCCGCTGGTTTGTGTCTGTGCAGGTGGCTTAATTGCACAGAGTCCATTCTCACACATTTACCTCTCATGTCTGTTTCGATAAATCTGTTTACAGCTGTGTATAAGAAAGGTCGAAGCTGGATACTTCAGTGTGCCAACAAAGACAATCGTTCCTGGGCGCAGGAAAAGACGATTTTCACCTGCAAAGGCGACTTGCCAGGTCACCGTCATAAATCCCTGGAAAAACAATAAAAGTTCTGCAAGACACACTAAAGTTCACAATAATAATAATTAATGTTTCCCTGCAGATGTGTAGATAAGCTGTCACCCTGCAGGTGTGTAGCTAAGCTGTCACCCTGCAGGTGTGTAGCTAAGCTGTCACCCTGCAGGTGTGTAGCTAAGCTGTCACCTTGCAGGTGTGTAGCTAAACTGTCTCCCTGCAGATGTGTACCTAAACTGTCTCCCTGCAGATATGTAGCTAAGCTGTCACCCTGCAGGTGTGCAGCTAAACTGTCTCCCTGCAGATATGTAGCTAAACTGTCTCCCTGCAGATGTGTAGCTAAACTGTCAACCCTGCAGGTGTGCAGCTAAACTGTCTCCCTGCAGATATGTAGCTAAACTGTCTCCCTGCAGATGTGTAGCTAAACTGTCAACCCTGCAGGTGTGTAGTTAACTGTCACCCTACAGATGTGTAGCTAAGCTGTCAACACCTGTCCTTCCTTTATCGGCGAGTGGGTTCGGAGTATAGCCTGTCACCCCTATCACTACATTTCCTCCTCGCTTACGCCTCCCAGAGGTCACAATGTAACAGACGGTAGCTTTTAGAAAACATTGCCGGTAAATTCTTGAATAGCGTTATATTCTGTGCTGTCTGCCTTTTATCTTCTATTAAGGCGCAGACTTATATCGGATTTTCACCCAGGTGTCCGGGCCCTCCCGGCGACAGTCCATGTGGGATTTGTGTTAGACGAGGTCACACTGGAATAGTTTTCTTATATCCGGGTGCTTCGATTAACATCCCACCATTTTACCGTACTCATATTTCACTCATCTACCACTGACGCTATAGTACAACCTTAGCAGGTCACAATACCGTTAAATAAAAACACTTTTTTGCCTCTCCCTCTTCCTTCGTAAATCTTACGCACTTGATGCCTTAAACTGGTGGTCCCATAGGGGCAGTCTGCTTTCAAAGATTTTGCCCTTGGGATACCTCAAAAATAAAGGAAACTAAAATAGCTCATCGGGTGGGATAACAATTTTGTTTTCGTAGACTACGTGAAGTGTTGACACGTTGGCTTCTATCCAAATGTATGACATCAGACATCCACGAATTTAGAATTAGGAGAAAGGTACCAGCCGTGTAATGTTACAGCACTGAGAGCATTCTAATGCCTCACAGTCATTTCTGCATGTGATCACAAAATGTTTGTGAGCAATACAGAAAATTCACTGAGATAAGTTCATTTTACAGTCCCGATATTCCATTTCCTAGATGGCGGATCAGTTCATAGCACGACCTTTACCTACACCAGAAAACGTGCAGAGGGTCTCATACCTGAGAGGGATATGAATCTGAGATGCAGGATATTCGAAGTTCCAAGTCAGCGAGGGTCGTAGCAGACGAGATTAGATTGAATGGTGAAAACGCTGTATAGAGAGCAATAGTAATTTCCGTATTTGCATTGTAAGCTAGCTGTCGATGAAGCCTTCGTAAGGATCAACTGCAAATTACCACACACCAGCTCTGACCGATTTTTCTTGGCCTCAGTACATTCCGCTGGCCGATGTTTCACGAGAATTGATGGCTGGTATTCCGTAAGAACTGCACTGACCTTTGTTGCAAGCCCACCACGGCCAGCCGAGTGTAACAAGTTGTGTTTACCTCACAGACACGACGTTAATACCGTTGTTTATAAAACCGTATTTAGCCAACTAAAGGGCCTGTTCATCGTCCGTATATTTCTTGGAAATAACTGCGCTAAATTAACAGAGTTTATTCCTCGTAGCCCACAACTTTCGCTAATATTTTACTGAATGAGTACAAACTGTGTGCAGAATTTAATTTTCTACAGTGTGAGCGAAAATTCTTTCTGAAGCTGTTCGAAGTAGAATATAGGTTAGAGCGGAAAGTCAAGTGAATGTACAGTGCCTAACGCTTACAAGAAGTGCCATATGATAGAGGTCACTTACGCCAAAACAAGAAAGAGAAGTGTTTTATTTATAGGACTTTCCAACTTCCAGTACAGTGGATTACCCCTTCTTGCATGGGTTCACAGGGACTTGTCGCTCATCTTGTACTTTCATTTAAAGAGCTTCGTTAAATTCAATCAGTGACACGACATTCCAAAATTAATGCCTTGCAGGAATAGTTATTTCAGATACCCTAAAATTCAGGCTCTAAAAACGAAGGTATGTGACATCACACTGAAGAAAAAGACACTGAACACTAAACCAATTGCAGTGAAAATACTTTTATCATCTACGGTACCTAAATTAAGGACATATTTAATATTATACATTTTCCGTGAAACTACATTATATTTGAGTTCTGCACTCTTCTCGGGTATTACGCGGCATCGTGTGGTATTGTAACACCCTGAAGAACGGAGATCTCATCAGTATCGCAGCGAAAGCCTGAAATTAAGGGTACATTACATTTATTGGGGGCCGCGGTGGCGCAGTTGGTTGAGGCACTACGCTACAAACCGGCAGGTCGCGGGTTCGATTCCCGATGGTGTCAGTGGAATTTTTCATTGGCATAATCCTGTCGGTCGCACTAACGGAAATGAGTACCAGGAATATTTCCTGGGGGGTAAACGCGGCCGATGCGTAGGGCTGACAACCTTACCACCTTCATGTGCCGATTGTCTAGAAATCTGGGAGCCTCGACCTCCTGGAACCCTGTGGGTCTGTCCAGGCCTGTAATGGGACTGCTTTACATTACATTTATTACCAACTTGTTGCACATGTTTATTTATTATTAATTATTATTATTTATTATTAATTGTTGCTGCAAAGACTAATGCAGCTATTTGGTTAAATAAAGTATGCAAAAACCACAAATTAACACCTAAATGCATAAATATCAAAGTAAATGATAATAACAAACGGAGAAATGATTAATAACACATAAATATAGTGTGCAAGAAGTTGGTATAAACGTCGTACAAATTAATGACATATTACAGCATTTAAAAGAAGTCATTACATTAATACAAATAGAGTTTCATGAGCTACATATTGCTGAAAAGAAAGTCAGTTATTGCCTTCCTTGATGCCACCAAGGGTATTTCAGTTAATTTTTCGCAGTAGTAATGCAAGGTGACTAAACTAGCAAACATCAGGCATGTCACTAAAACACTAAACCGCATATGGATGCTACGTAAAGAATGGACAGCGCTGAACACACGTCGGTTTGTGTACTGTACGCATAGCATTTGGTCTCATGGCAAAAAACATACATAAAAGGCAAAATGAAAGACACGACAGAAAATGGTTTTATATCTCATAGATTTATGTCTGATGTACTCTAGAGTGCGCAACACTCTAGCACAATTATGGCTTTTTTTTCTGTTCCGGTATGCTATATCGAATTTTATGATGCTGTATCCAGTAAATTGGCGGTTCGTATCCCGGTAGGGTTTATACTGACAATCTCTGATAATGAACTGTATTTCGCAGTATTTCTCGTGTGGGAGTGCAGTGTTTTAAAAAATATTACTGTGAATCTAATGAAAATTGTACGCAGTTGTTGGCTGTATTACAGAAATGGAATAAGAAACTGTTCCTAAACAAATTTTCACACTTTCACGCACTTTATTGGGTCTGTATACAGCGACTCAGTAACTCTGACTCAGCTTCATTCGATGACTCATTCTGTCTCACCAGAACCGGTTCACTTGAATTCTTCTAACTGACCTCTAACCAGCTGATCTGTCGGATGTGGTAAATACGACAAGCAGTCTCAAGCCGTGTGATTAGCATTTTTTTCTTTTAACAGACTTCCTACATAAGAAGTGTCTGTACCAAGAAGCAACAACACTCCGTACTGTGGCCAGAAAATACACACGATGGAAGTGCCACTTTCAATTCGGGATATCATAAAAATAATACAGTCGAACTCGGTTATAAAATTATGGAGGGGACTGAATATGTGTCGTTATAAACGAGTGTTGTTGTAACTGAGGAGTATAAATGTTGTGATTAACAGTGAGGAGTTAATTGGCGCCACAGAATGTCTGATGTTATGGACGAGGTGTTGCATAAACCGACGTCGTTGTAACCGTGTTTGACTGTACTTACAAATTAATTTCCTACCTCACACAAGTACACTGCGTGCCCATTCCAGAGACCAGTGGCTAATGTTTTTCACGGAAATGTTTGCTCATCGTTTTCAGAATCACATTAAACACACAGCGTTCCTAGCGACCTCTAGGATTTTAAATTTTGAACTACTCAGATCACGTATAATATAAAGTACAAAACCCAAATAATCTGACAGATTACCTCAGAAAGCGTTATTAAAAGCCGATGAATTTCAATAAAGCGCCACAAGCGGCTGTACGCCCTCCCGTGCACAGTGACAACACTCATATTACGAAGTCAAAAAAATGGCCTAGCTGATCACAGTGGCTGCGCGGTATAAGGCGTGGGTCTGCGGCCGCTCGCTTACTGGGATTGCGGTTTCGAAACCCGCCGGGGGCATGGATGTTTCTCGCTCTCTCTCTCTCTCTCTCTTGTGACTGTTGTGTGTAGTGCTGGTATAGGTCTCCGTAACGGGCCGATCCCTCGTCCAGAGGAGTCCTACTGAGTGTGCGTGCGTGCGCGCGCGCGCGTGTGTGTCCTTGAGTGTGATCAGATGCAACAATAACACTCTACACCTACAAAGAATAGGCAGAAAGAGGTCAGACTAAGAAAGAGCAATGTTCTAACACTTTTTATTACTTAGCATCGTTTATTAATGATTACTCTAATCATTACTCTTCTTATTATTGCATCTGTATTTGTGAGCTTATGCCATCTGTTCATATAATATAAATTGTTTATTTATAGAAAGGAAATTGTAAAGAGTAAAAATCATCATAAACGATAACCCGATTGAACAGGTATCAGAGTTTAAATACCTAGGGTACCTTATATAGGACTGCAAAAGTGATTTAGAAGATAAGGTACAAACACATAACAAAATAAATGGCGTTATACGAAGGCATTTTGAAAAAAAAATGACTAAAGAAACAAAATTAAGAATCCATAATATCGCAGCTAAAGCAGCCTGAAAATTCGGTATTGAAGCCTGGGTGCTGAAGAAACGAGATGAACTAGGACTGGAAGCAGCACAAATGATATTTTTAAGACATTTGTTAGGAATTACTAAGTTAGACAGGGAGAGAAATCAATCCATAAGGAAGAAACTTGGAGTGCAGAACATTGCTCTGGAAATAAAACAGTACCAACGAGAGCGGCTACAACATGTAGAGAGAATGGGCACAGACAGGATACCCAAACAGGCACTGAAATATAGGCCAAAACGGAAGAGAAGCATAGGACGCCCAAGGAAAAGATGGAAGGACCAGCTTCATCTCGAGGGATAAAGAAGAGGCACTACGCCTAATACTTCACAGCTCATGATGATGATGATGATGATGATGATGATGATGATGATGAAATTGTTTCATGTTCATAGGATAATTTTATGTATTTGACGGTAATTCTCTTTTGTGTTTTGGAAATCGGGCGTAAAATTATCTGAGTCCCATTTGGTACACAGCTTCTTTAAGCAAATACCGTATTACTTAGAATTTAAGACGCAACTTTTTTTACACATTTTCGAAATGAAAGTTAGTGTGCGTCTTAAATCCGAGGTGTTATGTTTCACTCTTCGAAAAGTCCTGAAAACATAATTTTCCTCGAATAACAAGTAGCCTTGCTAAAAGAGTAGTAAAATTTAAGGTCAGTAAAATGTATTTGCTTGCAAAATTTTTTAAATGAAAATCCATTTTTAAAAATGAGGTGCATCTTAAATTAGAGGGCGTCTTAAATATGAAGCAATATTGTATGAATAATTTTTTAAACAAGTGTTTATAAGCACACTAGACCCGAGTTGGTACAATCGGTGTAATTAACAAGTTACGAACCAAGAAATATATTTCTATTCCCACCAGAGCTCTGGGTCCAACGGTTTCTTCATTTGTAGGTACCGGCAGTTATTTCCCCCAAGGACAAAGTGATCAAACCGTAAATTTGACCATTCACTTCAGTCTAGTGTCCATATAACCTAATGGCCTGCATAAGGACAACTTTACTTATATTATAAAAAAAGGATGGTATATGGTGAAAGGATCAGAAGTTGCAGGTTTGGCATTTACATGGATGGAAGCCGAATTCGTTTAGGAGGCATTCAAATACGAAGCTAGCAAGACTTGTATTCGGATCTGGAAAAGTGATGTGTTGTATAGACCGACGTTTGAACGACGCTGAAAAACTTAAACCGCTCCGTCAAAACAGCCAAAACTAATAAAAAAAACAAAAACTTCCCGTAACTAGACTACGAACTGAAGCTGACAATACTCACTCCGCACTTTTCCACACCTTCTATAATACAACTTAGATGATCCGATTGTAACATATACAAGGCGCTTCTACGAAATGTCTTATACCTATCTGCCTAAATCGTATCATATTATTCATATCCCTAAGGTTTTATACCTTCAAAACACATTCTACAGGCGTTATACACCTATTATACGTATAACCCTTATATTCTTGAAGGTTGACAGCTATGACCTGCTTATAGTTGTCGAAAACACACTTCTTGTCTCTTAGTTCAGGCCTGATGACGGCTATTCTTGTACAGCCGAAACATGTAGCCTTGTCCTTGATGAACATATATTGTGACTGACTGATTGACTGACTGATACATTTATTGTACCACAATGGTTCCCCAGCAACGAAACAGTAATGAATACAGTTTTCTTCACACGGTATGCTGGCTGCCACATGTGATCTTATAGTCACAAACAGGTAACCAGAAGGGAAGGAAAGGGGATATACAGATGAATTTTGTACGTGGGCACGTTCCGAGAAACACAACTCACGATAATTTTCGCTCTTCAAACTGCGGTACGCTTTCGTCACAAGCGATGGAAGTTATTATGCAAAATTTCAACTTGCGTGCTACTTTGTAAAGGGAATACATTCACACAATTAGTCTGGGTGTTAGTTATAAAAGCATAAGGCTTAGTTTAACGGTTTATTATTCAAAACCGAGCGGTAACTGCCTGCACCAACATTTGCAGCATTAGGAAAGGCTCTGTATATTTGCCACTCAGTGCTTTCGTTTGCTTCGTACGGTTATCACAACAAATACCAACTACTGCACTACAGGTACAGCATTAAGTGATTTGTCTTCAAAAGTGCACAGAATGTGTTTTCTGTGAGGTAGGTATTCAAGTTTCATAACGATTTATAGGAAAGTGAGTCTCCGTAGATTTAATGCGAAATTTAACAACGCACGGAATTCTTGCTGAAATACAGTTCACAATCTCTCTTTCCATTTCCTCTCTCAAAACCGTAAAGATTAAAATATACACAACTGTAATTTTATCTGCTGTTTTGTATGGTCGTGAAATTCTATCTTTTACTCTAAGGGATAAACATAAATGTAGGGTGTTTGTAAACAGGGAGCTTAAGACAATAATTTGATATAGAGATTAAGCAGTAACAGGTGTCTGGAGAAAAGTAAGTGGGCATATTAAAGAGATTCGCTATATTTTATTACGGCTAGCAGAATGAGATGGGGAGACATGCATATCGAGTTGGAGAACTGAAATATGCCTTTAACATTTAAGGCGGAAACCTAAACAAAGAGTACACCATGAAAGACCAGCAAGTACATGGTTGGATAATAAAATTGGTCTTCAAAATTTACGTTTTACATACCGAGCACGTAGTCACTAGACGAGCAAAACAACAGACCAGCACGCGGACAGGAACGTTTATTGCTTGTAGACGTTCAATTATAAACACAACATGTTTCGGCACGCTACGGTACCCTCATCAGGGGTGACGGTTGAAATATAAAACACCAACAACAAACATTCGAAGATCCCGCGGTGTCTGGGTTCAAGTAGTTTCACTTGTGGCACAAACACTTGTGTCAACACGAGATCTAAACGTCAATTAAATTAGTAAAAAACACAATTATAGCTAAAAGCAGTAAAAGTAAAGTTAAAATGCTGAGTTATCTGGAACTTATGAATCTTACGATAAACAATATCGCGCCTGCAAACCATAACACGGCATTTTAACGCTACTTTTACTGCTTTTAGCTATAATTGCGTTTTTTACTAATTTCACTGACGTTTAGATTTGGTGTTGACACAAGTGTTTGTGCCACAAGTGAAACTGCTTGAACCAGACACCCCGGGATCTTCGAATGTTTGTTGTTGGTGTTTTATATTTAAACCGACACCCCTGATGACGACACCGCAGTGTGCCGAAACATGTTGTGTTTATAAGTGAACTTCTCCTAAAAGCACTAAAAGTTCCTATGCACGTGTTGGTCTGTTGTTTTGCTGGTCTTTAAAGGTTTGTGGACCGGATTCATGTAGCTTGAGAGGAAAGGGTGGCGGACCCCTTTGAACATGGTGTTACTCGAACAGCCAAGCAGCTGCCAGTTTATATGTCACATTTGCCATATAGATCAAGCAAAAATGTGATCACCATTTGCATATATATGTCCCAGCATTGCGTGGATTTCGAACGTCGCAGAAGCGTGTGTGATGCGTTAAACTTCGACGTCTAGAGGGATTTAATGATTTCGGTCAGAATTACATAACCAGACGTTACGGGGTTTGCATGTTAATCGTTATCGCAATTTGAGTTCTGAACCACATCAAATATTTGCTAAGTGCTGTATCAAAACATCTGGCAACAATTACTTAAAGTTTCTGAACAATGTTGTGTTGTCCACTTACGTTGGCGAAGTACGTAATGTACAATCAAATTAGTGGACTCAAAAACACGACTAAAGTCCTGCCAGTTTATTGGTGCAAGGATTTAGGAACAATTCAATTATTGGACATGATCTTTATAAAGAAGAGAAAAAGGGCAAGTATTCTTTCACATTTTAGTCACAACCTTGACAGTCACTCTGTTTAATCTGTAAACTGAAAGGAACTGCGCACAAAAAATAAATTGTTTTGTTACGTGCAAGGTTCTCCATTTTTCTTCATATTTCAAGGATTAGGCCTTCCAGACATTTTCAATACCAAATTAGTTCCGAAATTCTGAGTTTGTCTACGAGATATCTGTTAGAACTCCTTGGAAGAAAACCTGGTTGTTTTATGGAGGTCGACTAAAAAAAATAATAAAATAAAACAAAACACACAAAGGAGTAGGCATAGGCGTGTAGTATACACACATGTTTCTGGTACCCAGGTTAACAACGAAAGAAACCCTGTCTCCACCTATTATTTTAGGCGAGTTCGCAAAATTGCGAAAATGACTACCGTATTAGCTTCGTCATGTCTCTGTCCGCATGGAACAACTCGGCTACCACAGAAGGGATTTCCAAGAAATTTGATATTTGGGTATTTTTCGAGAAAGTTGAAGTTTCTTTAAAACCTGATAAGAAAGCGGGTAAATTACACGAAGATCTAAGTAAATTTATAATACCTCACTGAATTCTTCTTAAAATGAGAAATGTTTCGGAACAAAATTATAAAGGAAATCAAAATATATTTCCGTTTTATAATTTTTTTCGAAAATATTGCTCTTTACGAGATAATATGGAGAAATATGGTACAGACAGAGGCCACAGATGACAGTATAATACGGCGCATGCGCTTTGAATGCCGGACAACTAAGGCTGTAGATACACACTCTGAACTTTTAATGCTTTTCCATGGCAAAAATATTTAGGAGAAAGCGCCTCAATTTTATGTCATACGCACATTTTCTCTCTTGTATTCTCTTGTGATAGGGTCGCTGTATGCTTGTGTGTAAGTGTGGCCTCCAACGTGCCATTATGCATCCACCGGACCATAGGTGAATTAAAAATGAGTACTGGAATAATGATAACTGGCCGGGGAAGAACTAAGTAATCGAGGAAGACATGTTACAGCGTAAATTCATCCGCCGTAAATGCCACACTGAACACTGCGAAGGAACCCTGGCATCCGCAATAAGACGCCAGCGACTATTTGGGTGACATAGGCCTATAGCACAGCGCCACTTCACTGTACGGTGTCGTGCTTAGACACAGTGTCAACTTTCAACGCCGATAGAAAAGACGTCACTGGACACAATTCTGAAGTTCTTACACCCTTCCTCTGAACCTCACAAACCACGTCGCTGGGAGCCATCCGCCTGTTATTCTTTCTCCTTCTCGGTCTCCCTAAGTAGTGTTTTCCAAGACAGTGCTGCACAAAAATTCGCTCTTCATTCTCAGCCACATAACGATCTGACTCTTGATCCCTACGCTGTATTTATCTCGCCAACAACATGTAATCCGTAGCAACCGCAAAGCTTCATATTACGTCATAATGCCATACTTCACTCATCTTAGATTCAAATATTTTCTCTGAGCCCTTCTCTTTAAAATATTTTTCATATAATTTGTAGGAGTTTGTTTGGGATTGTTTTGGTACTGAGGCCTCAAAAGGACCTACCGTGCCGGTACGTGATGTTAGAAGATTTTAGGGCGTTGATGGTGGAATAATATATTTAACAGTGGGTAAGATATGCGAGCAAAGAAATACCTGCCATATTGCTACGTCATCCATCAAATATCACAAACAGACCAACCTGGATTTTAACCTGGCTCTACGCCGTGAAGAGCCCGTGTTAAGGCACAGTCTGAATTAAGAAGCTATAAGCCTATTTGTTTCACAAATTATTATAATAATTAGCGTTGTATAGACAAAACGTGTGCATACAGCGTGGGTATTTTCCGTAGAAAGCTCTTGAAGATTCGGCCAGTGTGTTTAAAGAAATTTGCACCCTCAGAGCTGTTTCCTGCAATATATAATTACATATCAGGATCGTCCCTGTGGCCTTGCATGAAGTCCAGTGCACTTTTTGTACGCGTTTTTGTTGTGATTAATCATGCTAGTTGCTCACGTCGAAGGATGCGATGCTCGAAGGCCTGGCCACCTGCACCTGAAACCCACAGTGCAGGTGTCTTAGCCTTGGTCATCAGAAAACGAAATAACGCAACAAATATAATAACGTAGTAACCAGAATTCTACCAGCAAAATATCTAAACTGCCTTCATCACTTCGAAGTAAGAAACGTCTGTCAGATACGCAAAACAATTCTTATACACAATTACTTCAAGAAGTGCATCACTGTCGCATTACAAAATAACTCGCGTTACAAGTTACTGAATTGAAGACATCGGTTCTCAAACTTGAATGTCCAGCAATTCGAATGCGTGCAGAAGAATTCTCAGGGAAATGCGTGTTCACTGTTTGTACGCATGAATTTCCTTATGCTAACAAACAAAGAAAAATATTCCCCGTTAACACAGGTCCTTGGACGCTTCCCTTCTTCAGCTGTCGCCTATTTGATTTTGGTAGGAAAAGGAAAAAAAAATAAACCTGTAAATTCGTCCACAGAAAGCGTTTATTCACACATAACTGATTCCAGCGTTGTAGATTACTTTTCTGACAGTAATTATTTACAAATTTATGCTAAAAGAGTTGTACTTGTGCTTTCAAACAGAGCTTTTCGCATCTTATTGCGGATTGTCTTTGGTGCTCAAAAACTCCAGGCGACGCGAATCTACCTGCATATACCTTCAGCCTGCTCTTGCAGTTCAGCTGCATCATTAAATCGTCTAGCATGTACAATAATTTTAAGATGATTTGGTAACAATGTCAGCGGGTTTAAGTCAAGAGACCTTGCGGGCCGCGCAAAGTTTCGTCATGATCTACCCATGGTTTCTAATATTTGTTCTTCACAGATATTCCAAAAGCGATAACAAAAACCCAATGTTAGGTGGGTCCCTGTCACCACGGCATGGCGCGTCCTCGGGTTGCGGATGGAGGAACGGCCTCCAGGTATGGAGGGTAGCTGCGAATACATTGAATAAGCAGTCGCGGACAGCCGACAAGGGGTGGTCCTCCAGCTTGGGGGTTGGGCGAGGTGCTAACAACTCCTCACCGTAAAAAATTATGATGTTACGAAACAGCCTACAAAGCCTCGGACCTGGACCGATTCTTTGGTACGACCCCAGCTACGGAAAAAGGATATGAGTTTTGGAACATGGAATGTGAGGAGCATGTATAGGCCAGGGTCACTTATGACAGTGGCCAGGGAATTAGCTAAGTACAAGTTAGATTTAGTGGGTGTACAGGAGGTTAGGTGGGACAAAGAAGGGACTGTAAGAGCCGGGGAGTATACTTTTTTCTATGGCAAAGGGCAGGAAAATCATCAATTGGGAACAGGTTTTTTTGTGCACCAGAGAATGGTATCAGCAATCAAGAGAGTGGAGTTTGTTAGTGCTAGGATGTCATACATAGTGCTGAGAGGCCGCTGGTGTAATATCATTGTTCTGAATGCGCATGCACCAACGGAAGAGAAGGGTGATGATTCAAAGGACAGCTTCTATGAGGAATTAGAAGGGGTTTTTGATCATTTTCCTAAGTACCATATGAAAATTCTGTTAGGAGATTTTAATGCAAAAGTGGGGAGAGAGGATATTTTCAAACCGACTATTGGGAATGAGAGTTTACATCAGGATAGCAACGATAATGGTGTTAGAGTAGTAAACTTTGCCACATCAAAGAATCTAGTTGTTAAGAGCACTATGTTTCCGCACCGAAATATTCATAAATACACCTGGACCTCTCCTGATGGGAAGACTCACAATCAGATCGATCACATATTGATAGATAGGAGACGGCATTCCAGTATACTCGATGTGCGATCTTTCAGGGGAGCTGACTGTGATACTGATCACTATCTGGTGGTTGCGAAAGTTAGGGAAAGACTGGCAGTAAGTAAACAAGCAGCACAGAAGTTTGATGTAGAGAGATTTAATCTCAAGAAGCTAAGTGAACTAGAGGCTAGGAAACAGTATCAGCTTAAGATCTCAAACAGGTTTGCAGCTCTGGAAAACTTAAATGTTAGTGAGGACATGAATAGGGCTTGGGAAAACATTAAAGAGAATATCAAAATCTCGGCTCAAGAGAGTCTAGGTCTACAGGAACGGAAGCAGCATAAACCATGGTTTGATGCAGAATGTGCAGAATTTTTAGATAAAAGGAAGCAGGCTAAAATTCAGTGGTTACAGAATCCAAACCAAAATAATGGAGATAATCTGCACAACGTAAGACGTGAAGCTAGTAGACATTTCAGGCACAAAAAGAAGGAATATCTGAAAGCTAAAATTAATGAAATTGAAACAAACAGTAAGAAGAAGAATATAAGAGACTTGTATAGGGGTATCAATGAGTTTAAGAGGGGGTACCAGCCTAGAAGTAATGTAGTAAAGGATGAGAAGGGTGACCTGGTTGCAGACTCGCACAGTATTTTGACTAGGTGGAGGAATCATTTCTCCCAGCTGTTGAATATACACGGGGTTAACGATGTTAGGCAGATTGAAGTACACACAGCAGAGCCACTAGTGCCTGAGCCCAGTGCCTTTGAGGTTGAGATGGCTATTGGAAAACTAAAAAGCCACAAATCACCAGGTATTGATCAGATTCCAGCAGAATTGATTAAAGCAGGGGGTAGGATTATTCGGTCTGAAATCCATAAACTTATTATTTCTATTTGGAATAAGGAGGAATTGCCTGAGGAATGGAAGGAGTCGGTCATTGTGCCTATTTATAAGAAGGGTGATAAGACAGATTGCAATAACTATCGAGGCATATCACTTTTGTCGACTACGTACAAAATTCTATCCAACATCCTTTTGTCAAGGTTAACTCCATATGCAGAGGAAATTATTGGGGATCATCAGTGTGGATTTCGACGTAACAGGTCAACCACTGATCATATATTCAGCATTCGTCAAATACTTGAGAAAAAATGGGAATACAATGAGGCAGTGCATCAGCTATTTATAGACTTCAAGAAAGCCTATGATTCAGTTAGGAGGGAGGTCTTGTATAATATTCTCATTGAGTTCGGTATCCCCATGAAACTAGTAAGGTTAATAAAAATGTGCCTAAGTGAAACATATAGCAGAGTTCGGGTAGGCAAACATCTGTCTAACACGTTCCCTATTAAGAATGGCTTGAAACAAGGAGATGCTCTGTCGCCATTGCTTTTCAACTTTGCTTTAGAATATGCCATTAGGAGGGTTCAGGCAAACCAGGAGGGCTTGAAATTGAATGGTACACATCAGCTTCTGGTTTATGCTGATGATGTTAATATATTGGGCGGAAGCGTACATAGCATAAAGAAAAATGCAGAAGATTTAATGATTGCTAGTAAGGAGATTGGTCTAGAAGTAAATGCTGAGAAAACTAAGTACATGGTCATGTCTCGAAATCAGAATGCAGGACACAATCGCAACATAAATATAGATAATAAATCCTTTGAAAGGGTGGAAGAATTCAAATATTTGGGAGCAACCCTAACGAATCGAAACTCCATTCATGAAGAAATTAAGAGCAGATTGAAGTCGGGGAATGCTTGCTATCATTCGGTGCAGAATCTTTTGTCTTCGAGGTTGCTATCCAAAAACACAAAGATTAGGGTATACAGAACTATAATTTTACCTGTTGTTCTGTATGGATGCGAAACTTGGTCTCTCACACTGAGGGAGGAACAAAGACTGAGGGTGTTCGAGAATAGGGTGCTGAGGAGGATATTTGGGCCTAAGAGGGACGAGGCGACAGGGGAGTGGAGAAGACTACATAACGAGGAACTTAATGACCTGTACTCATCACCAAATATTATTCGGGTAATCAAATCGAGAAGACTGAGATGGGCGGGGCATGTGGCACGTATGGGGGAGGAGAGAGGTGCATACCGGATTTTGGTGGGGAGACCCGAGGGAAGGCGACCACTTGGGAGACCCAGGCGTAGATGGGAGGATAATATTAAGATGGATATTCGGGAAGTGGGATGGGAGGACATGAACTGGATTGAGCTGGCTCAGGATAGGGACAGGTGGCGGGCTCTTGTGAATGCGGTAATGAACCTTCGGGTTCCATAAAATGCGGGGAATTTCTTGACTAGCTGAGAAACTGTTAGCTTCTCAAGAGGGCCTCTGCTCCATGGAGTTAGTTAGATAACAAAAACAGGTGCAGCGCTGTTTCATATGCACCACAGACATGAAATCTGTTGTGGTGAGACATCCTGCAGTAGATGTGAAAATGTGTCACGTTAAACGTTATTCTTAAATACCCCTGTTAGCTCATGCTGAAAGCCTTGAAGATTTGCCAGGGTATTTAGTATTATGGTCACCCAGATATTTAATGAAACCCGTCAATGACGATGCCTTTCCAGGCTCTAAAGAACACACACTATAAAACTTCTACGTATCACAGAAAAAGACTTACAATCAGCCAAAATATTTATATATCTTTTGAAAAAAAACCTTATATTGTAAGCGGAAAATACTGCAATCAGTCATGATTGAATGTTATTCTTAAAATATCCTTTAGGCCTCAGGTTGTACCTGACAGAGAACAAAATCTCTCTCTATTACGAGGAAAAATTATGGTTAAATGTTACCTTTATTACACACAGGTTTTCACGCAAAGAGTCTCCGATTTTTGTCCGAAATTTACCAACAGGGAAAGAGTCGACAAATGTTAGTAAAGATAGCAAATACGAAATTTCATTACAATCCTTTCGGTGTCAGTCGCCCTGTTCCATAAGGACAGTCGGACGAACAGACTTAACGAGGCTAATAGTAGCTTCTCGCAACTGTTTTTCTAAGGCGTATAATAAAAATAAAATAATAATAATCCAAAAGGAGGTCACCAACTTTCATCTTTCGGAAAGAACTCGGCCGATCCCAGTGGCCGCGCGGTCTAAGGCGTAGGTCTGTGGCCAGGCGCTTGCTGGGGTCGTGGGTTCGAATCCCACCGGGGACATGGATGATTGTCTCTTGTACAGTGTTTGTGTGTTGTCAGGTAGAGGTCTTTGCGACGGGCCGATCCCTCGTCCAGAGGAGTCCTGCCGACTGCGGTGTGTGTCTGAGTGTGATCAAATGAAAATAAAAACCCTCTACACCTGCTGTGAACAAGTAGGTAGAGGAGGGAAGGACTACGAAACGAAACGAAACGATAAAACATGTCAAGCATCGAAATCGAGGCAGGGAAAGTAGGTGCATTTTATTTCAGCACAGCCCATCTGATAGGACGAGTGTAAATTGAAAATTGCAATGTTAAAGCCGGATGATATGGCCAGAACAAAAGTTACAAGTGTCTGAGTAATTTAAGTGATTAGGGCTGAAGCTGATTCATGATTTTTTACATCACCCAAAGACCATGAATCCTATCAAGCGGACATGAGGAGACATAGGAACTTTCTGGCTACACATCAGACACGGGATACGTTATAGACTACTGGTCCGCTTTCGAGATGTGCCTCAAAACACTATGCCCCGCTATTCTACAAAGTTTGATCTGTTGTACTTCGGATGACGCACTGTCTTGAGCACTATCAGACTCTCTTTTAGAATAAGTGATGATCCTCCAGTCACGTAAGGCGAATCCATACGACCCATATTTATTTCACACGCAGGACGCGCTCCAGATATGTGGGCGCCCTGGGCAGGTTTATAATTCTGCACCCCATTTAGGATAATAATTTGGCGTCTCTTAAAACGCATATTCTTTCAACTCTTTCGGCGCCGGACAGGGCTGGTGAAACTTTCTAAGAGCGCAAAGAAATGCTTTCGCGTGTGGAAACCTAAATTTACTAGCTACGTATTTCTGGTTACTCCAGTGATGTGTTAGCGCCCCTTATATATTGGCTCCCCGGGCACCTGCCCGGCTGGCCCGACCCTTTACGTATACGACACTGTTCACGCCATGCTCTCCATTAAAAAAAACACACACACTGTATGATTTTATATGCCATCAGTATGTTCTTACTTCATAATTTACGATTAGATTATTCCTACAAATAAAATAAAACACCCAAGCACAATTTGGAGGAAACAATAAAATGAGTGTACGGAGTTAAACGTGTAAACTGGACTAAATTGATTCAGATTAGGCATCATTGAGGAGCTTTTTAAGAAAGTGAGAATCCTGTTTCGGTTTCTAATAAAACAGGGGTATTTCCTAACCAGCTAAGACTCTTATCACGTTCACAAAGACGTGGCTCTGCAGAGTTCAAAGGCATAGAGTTAGCTACGTGGCTGTTGTGGTTTATGAGTTAAACGTGTGAATTGGACTAAACTGATTCAGATTAGGCATCATTGAGGAGCTTTTTAAGAAAGTGAGAATCCTGTTTCGGTTTCTAATAAAACAGGGGTATTTCCTAACCAGCTAAGACTCTTATCACGTTCAGAAAGACGTGGCTCTGCAGAGTTAAAAGGCATAGAGTTAGCTACGTGGCTGTTGTGGCTTATACTTGATGCACATTACGTGAAATATTCGGCTTGTTGCCACGGTAATGCATCTGGTTGTTACCGCAGTGTCATGTGACGTGATGAACCGCGCGTCTCCAGACTAGCTGCAGAAGTCAGTATCGCCTTCGTACATTTTCACACGAGCGGCAGTTGGAAAAACAAAAGTCGAATGGCGAAAAAATAATTACAACGAAGTCATGGGTCTTCTTAAGAAGACGAGACTGAATTGGTGTAAGCGAATAATTTAATTTTGTGTGTAAAAAGGAGATAAGTCTAGGAACACATGTTAAAGAGAAGAAAAAGACTACTGATTTTTACACGATGATTTTAGGCTCAAATACAACACGTGTCCAGTTAATGCACTATTTTTAATATCTATACATTAACACACTTATAATATTTTTTTTAAAAATCTCAGTCCAACATGTTTCGATCCTACAGGATCATCATCAGGGACTCACTCGAAGTGAAAAACCAAAAGTTACACTCACAACTTTTCAGCATAACTTGTAGAACCGGAAATGATTTGTTAACATGAAGCTTTTCTTGTGTGTGTATGTGTGTGTGTATGTATGTGTGTGTGTGTGTGTGTGTGTGTGTGTGTGTGTGGATCTCTGTGTTTATACCATGTGTTTGACAGCGGATGTGATCGGCAGAAGGTACAAGAAGTAATGCAGTAGTTGGAGAAGTACTGTATTTGAATAATAATCACGCACGAGATGGGCAATATAAAATTGTAGGCTCGTTCACACCGTATTTGCTAAAAGCGACTAGTAGTTTTGTCATGTTCTTTCGTCTGTCTGTCCGTATGGAACAGGGCGTCTCCCAGCATATAGACTTTTGTGATAATTATATTTAAGATAAGAGCCAGTTCGTCTGTAGACGTAAGTACATTTATAGAATTATCTCGCTGTATTTGGCCATTATGAGGGAGATAGACAGTATTTTCTGTGAGGAATGAACTGACGATACATATATAACCATCGGGCGTGACTGATATATCGCCGTTTACGATATACCGTTTACAATCTATTGCAAGTCTGTTGTAAGACACTAAGGAAACCTATCGTGTGCTGTGTAGAACGTAAAACACTCGCACCTTCAGTCTTTTTCTTGATAATGTCACGAATTTAAAATCTAGAAAAAATGGCAGTGTGAACGCGTCAAATTGTTGTTCTGCGGATATTTTGTAACTTGTTTGTAGCATAAGTTTGAGCCTCCAGTCCCGTGACCATCACGCCTTAAGCACTGTGGTGTGGAACTTCTTATCACAAGTGTGTCTAAATCAATACAGTGTATGTTAATTGTCTTGTTTCCTTCCCTTTGAACTTATTTTTCTGAATCAATATTTGACTTGAGTTGACGATTTGCTGGTTGTTGTTTCTCTTTTGTTGTTTCTTTATATTACCAATTTTCAGCCACGTGTTCGTTACTGGGTGCAAAATAGTGCAAATCAAAACTAACATAGTCGGCAGTGCAAGTGAAAAACTTTCGAAATAACACATTTGCTACCAGCCCACCTTGCCAAGTGCCTTCACATTACCGCCAGGAGGCAATGTGTAGAGGCTGTGTTACTATCGCAGTGCCATCTGTCACGAACTACTGTAATAAACCCGTGAATGGTGCTTCCACCTAACGGGGAAAGTTAGAATTCATTCACTATGGCCTGCCTGGTGCATTCAAATTGCTGCGCTAGAATCCAGTTCCAAAGGTGCGGTATGTAAGCAATTTTCTCGTGAACATTGCACTTATTAGCTATTTAGTTTTGAAATTACAATTTTCTCCGCGAAGAGATTGGCGAAACTTAATTTCGGAACCAATATTTTTCGAGGATTTTGATCACTCTGCAAAAATTCAAAAATTTCGTACGAAGACAGCGTAATTTTTCAAACTGCCCTTATTTCTGAAAGACAACATCAAAATTTCCTTCCCGAAAGCAATCCCTTATATTTTTCTGCGTCGCGCTAGTACCCTTTTTTGGTATTTAAACACTTCTTCATTTAACAACAAATCGATGAGTATAATGCCATCTCTGAAAGGATGCAGGTACTAACTAGACGTTGTGTACAATGCTGCTGAGACGTGTTTATTCAAGCAGCGGGACTGCGACTGCTTGCTGACTGGAAAAGGCACTGAATCGAAAACATGTTACGCAGTGTCTGCGTGAAACTGGAAGGTAATGCCTGTCAGCCCTCTTGTCCTTACGCTTCGCCTTCGCAGTTAAGAAACAGACTTCGACGAAATTTGAGCTGTATATTGAAATTACTGAGCGAAATTAATTGTGGTTTGCTTGACGCCAGTGTACTGGCCGAACACTGACTTTTCAAATAACTCGAAATGTAAATTGTCATATTTTTTAAATTTAAAAGAAAAATATATAACTTAAACTTTAATGTACAGTCGAACCCGCTTACAATGGCAACGGTTTATACGGCACATCGTCTATAGTCTTACATATTCAGTGGTACCAATTAGTTCCTCATTGTCAAACATAACACAATTTTCCTCGCTTGTAACAACACTAATTTTTAATGACACAAAATACTCAGTACCTTTCATGACGTTACAACCGAGTTCGACTGTATTTTTTATTTGATATGACTTAGACAGGAATATCTATTAAAATGTATTTGCACTCAGTCTTGAGGTATACCAGCCAGCCTCTGTATATCTCATATCCAATACATTAAAATCCCTTTAAAATACCTGATAGACCCACTCCTGTTTTCTCTCCGACAAGAAAACAAACGGACCCATTCTACCTGTTATAGGGCTAGGCTGATCCCATTAGCCCTGGACGGACTATTCAAGTTTTATACAGGTCAGTGTGAAAATTTTGTGAACGAAGTCACAAATAGTGTCATGTTTCCTGAATTCATACCAATCTGAGGCCACTCGCCCCCCCCCCCATCCGCCACCCCCCCATCCGCCCCCAACACAACATTTCTTATCTATGCTTTAAGGAACATGTGTATAAGAAATATATAAAATATTAAATTTGAATGCTACATTGGGTCTGTAATAACCTGTAGAATTTGTGAGGTCCCGCAAAATTTTTAAAATATTTACAAGCATTTTTATTGAATTTTTTTAACGTATTAATGAACCTTTGAATTCCACAATATGCGAGAAATTTCGTAACTGAACAACTGTTAAATTTTCAAGAGGCACTTTGATCCACTGACCTATTTACTTGTTTAATTCTGACTTGTGTTAGAGCAAGACGTTTCGTGATTCGTCCATTTGCTTCTTGGATTTCCCTTACCACATTATATGCCATATGCAAGTATACTGATACTTTATTTCGCGCATCCATTATGTTACTTTGAATCACTGCGGGAAAATTACTTTTGAAACCCCCTCTTTGCCAAAAGCAAAGGCACGTACGAAAACGCCCTTAGAAATTCCTTTTTATATATTTAGGCAAGAAGAAAATTCACTGTATTTTTAAGATATTATATATTACTCCTGTTTTATTTTCCACAAAATTCCCTTTATTTCATAATTTTATCTTTTTCTGTTCAAAAATTACTCACTTTTTTCGGAAAACATGCGCCAAAATTTAAATATACAAACGTGGGGTGATACTGATTAATAAAATATATCATTGTGAATAGTGTGTACATTTGTTGGTTTGTCTTGATAGTCTACAATATGCACGGTACGCAGCACGTAAAATTCATCAATGTCCAACAGGCAAAATTAACTAATAACTACAAGAACATAAAGGTGAAGCTACACTGCACCAACGCATCTATCTGGTTCAACAAAATGTGTAAACTAGAACAGCTTACACCAAAGTACATCCATATTACTGTCAATGGCAATGATCACAGGAACACCAATACAAAGGGGGTGATACTGGTTAATACACTATGTCACCGTGAATAGTATGCATATTTTTTGGCTTGTCTTGATAGTGTTAAACAAAATGTTAAAGATTAAGACGTTGGATTTGCCTCCAAACGTGCGAAAATAAACCATCTACATAAAAACTTGAAAAGGCGGACACATTTCCTCATGCAAGGCAAAAAGACTAAAAATATAGTGAGTTAAATATTGACTCAGGCAGCAAAAGATGGAAGTTTAATCGCACAGAAGTTCGGTGTTTACAGCACTTGTTACTGTCTTCCAAGAAATGGGAGGAGATATTTCTTTCGCGTTCTTCGCGAACAGCAAACACACGCAGTCCTGCCTGATCACTGTGTTTAACAGTAACATCTCGTTCATGCTCTGAGAAAGATTAGAAGTTGATTTCAATAGAGTTATATATCTTTAACTCACCAGCCTATCCTCTGTTTGGTGTGTATTTCTACAGCGTAATGGGGTTATTTGTGACACACCACAGACCTCCTGCCACTCACTGTTATATCTGATACCTCACTGACAACTGGCTTGAAAGAAACACTTGTTTTGTACACGACATGTTGACGACAAGATAGTCAAGTTCGGCCTTGCAGTCGGACAGCAATAGGAGACTCACGTCAAATGAACTAAATTTTTGCAGTTATGATTTCGTAATATTTTTATGTTGTAATGCATATTCAACCTCCCTCCACATCCGCTATGACAAATACAGTTCTTCGTTAAGTTGATGGTATTGCTCCTCTTGTATTGTCAGTTAACAACCGAACAAAGTTGCACAATAATTACGGTCTTCAGTGAAATTATTTTAGCCTTGAACTAAGCAGAAACATTTTTCTGACGGTGCAAAATCTACGGTTACTACCTTCTACTTCCTAATACATATTTCTTTCGAACGTTGCACTAGAAAAGTGGAAGAGAATGATGTAGAGGTGAATGAAAAAGGCTTCTGAAATACCTATTTAACTAGATAATGTTTGTTTTTTGAACAGAAAGTAAATACTGTACGTAACCGCCCGCAAATATTCCTATAGTTCAGTAAAGACAGGCCTACTGGTATAGACACAAATATAGGAGAGAGAAATATAGGGAGGAAGGAGATAATTGCATATACTATGGAGTGTCATAATTTAAACTTGAATGGATTATTATTCATGGAAGATAAGCTGGGAGGTACATGAGTAAATACACTGGGCGGAAGAGAAATGCATTTACGGTTCTGGTAACAAAAATAGGAAGACAAGATGAGGTCTACGCTCCTTTGGGATATTACGCAGCGTTGAATGGTAGTACTGTACCGACGTTTCGAGACAACCTATTGGCCCAGTCTTCAAGCGTCAATAAGTCTTGGCTCGTAAGTATGGGACCGAGAGGTTGTCGCAAAATGTCGGTACAAAATTGCCAGTCAGCGCTGCGCAATATCGTCGAACAGCTCAGATCTAATTCAGATTGCGGCGGAAGCCTGAAATCACGCATTGAAGACAAGAGATAACTTGGAAGACCTAGGCGTGTACGGGAGGATAATATTAAAATGTAACTTAAAATATATGTTGAAATGGCGTGGGTTGAATTAATGTGGCTGAATACGAGGACACATGGCAGACTGTTGTAAACACAGTAACGAGCCTTTGGTTTTCATGAAATACGGGCAATTTTTTTTTGACTAGCTGAGGAACTAGTCTTCTGGTACGTGACGCCTTGCATTCTGGGAGATATGTACTGACGTGTCAGATATTGCTCACATCTTCTTCCGCGAACATGCCAGAAGGCAGTCATTTTTAAAAACTGTTAGTACTGTGGTCATTTTGTACACTTTGCGGTAACTTTGTAAATTTTTTGACCAATTTTTTATCCTATCCCCCACCATCGTGCTACGACCTGTGTTTCAAGTTTAAAGACATGTTACAAATGCCTTGTCGCAGCTGTTCTTTATCTCAAGGACGTACAATTAAATGAATCAATGACAATTGTTGTGAGTAACAGCATATTGCTATGACATCATATATCATGACGCTGAACGTATCATATCTAACCAAAATGTACGTCTGAATTAAGCAAACAACTCAAGTATTCTAGAAAATCAACTACAATAATTACGTCCAATGAAAGAGTTTTTCATCTGCGCTTTACGTACTGCGCTTTAAGTACGAGCGATTGGAGATAACAGCTTCGTAATTTCTGACGCGCAGTATTGGGTGGAAGTGACTGGAGAGCTTCATGCACTGGTCGCTTTATTCTCGGAAAAATAGCTCTCGGTATCAGTGGGATAGGAGGCTCGTTGGCACCCAGACGCGTTCTGCACATTGTGAAGAGCAGGATTCTCTTGACTCTGTCTGGAATCAAACGGCAATTCCTCAGCCATCCAGCCTGTACTCCTATCATCATTTTCATTTTGATAATGACTGTATAGTTCCAGCTTAATTTCCATACTAGAAAGAAAAACGCAGGTTTCTTTAACCACCATACTGTCTGGGTTTCCTCATTTTAAATCAGCTGATCGATTTTTACGAAATTTTGTACGAACGGTATGCCATTACACGACATCATATCGCAGTTAATTTTATTTTCCTACACTCAGTATGAACAACATGGCGGTCGCGCGAAATTTTGGGGCGGGAGCTACAATATGACCTGCAATGTAGGCTGTAGGACTCTGAAGTGATGCATGGTAACAGATGTTGGAAAAACAAAGTACCAGGTTAAATTTAGGTGTAATGTAGAACAACAAGTTGGCGACAGTGTAAGCCTATGCTTTAGCTCTCTGTTAGATGTTGATAACAAATGACTCGTTTGAGCCGGGCACATGATAGTAAGGAAGTATACCTTAATAACGACTACCCTTTTCGTATAAAACACTACTAAAGTGAACAGCTACGAACTTGGTCGTGATAAGGAAATTTGACGTACTGTCTGACGAATTAGCGCAGGTATTCGACGTATGAATTGGGGCACAATTCTGCCGCTGTGTTTCCCATTCATTTCCCCAGTTTTCAAGGCCGCGAAGCTGAGTCCCGATATGTATCTGCAATTAATTAACAATTTCTTCGGAAAAATATTCTACACAATAAGAATAACAGATTTGTAATATACACTACTAGAAATCTATGCACTAGGAAAGTAGGTTTTGAGTTAATGCTTCGAACTCCATTTTAATTAATACGAGAACTAATTCTTCAAGAAAATTGGCATTATTTGCTAATATGTCATGCCAATGTTTTATGTTTCTATAACAATACAGTCTTCTCAGATGATATCTTCCATGTGTGAAGTATACTGTTGGTTTCTTACATTCTCTTTTCCTTTATTTACTGTTTATTTTAGTGCCACTGTATTTATTATCTACGTATTATGGGTGCTGTTACAGGGCACAGTTATACTAACAGTTGAATAGATAGAAGAACTGAATAAATTACTCTGTTGTTGTTTTGTCTTTTGCACGCAACTGAGATGTGAGACTCACGTAAGGCGATTCCGACAATGGGTTTTATTAGGAACGCGATGAACTTTACTTTTGCTTCCTATGCTTCCTATTTCATGAAAATAATGCATTAAAATCATATATTTCAATTTCAGTTAGCCTACATGCTCCAGTGTTCTATCGTATCTACACCGTCTTCGTTTATCATCTATTTCATTTTTAACCTTTTAAAGCCTAGCGGTAACTTTACATACCACCAGGTTTAACATTCAACAATTCTACGTGGTGTCCACATTGCGTTTATGTGTTTTGTACTGATCTCAGAACAAACAGTAACTTTTGCCTTATAAAACATTAAGAGACTGGTTTTTATAACCGATGTGGAGAGTGTTTACAGCGCAGTACGCACTGAGTCCTTATATAAAACAGATACGCTTCGTCTTTAAAGGGTTAATTTGCTCTAGTGTTACAATATTATAATCGATTATGGTGATAATAATTAGTTACGAATTATTAAATAAATCATAGGACAAATCACATCTAACAGTTCCAAGAGGCAACTAGTCTACCATCGTAATCAGAACATCATGTCGCAAAGGCACCGGTGAGTAATAAAGAGTTGTTAGAAATGTGAATTGAATCAGTCTTCTTCAGCTAGGCAAGAAGTTCCCCTTATTTTATGCAACCCGAAGGTTCATTACTGCATTCAAACGCACCCACCACTTGTCCCTATCCTGAGCCAGATCAATCTAGTCGATGACCCCCATCCCCTTTCTTGAAGATCCGTTTTAATATTATCCTCCCATCCCCATCTATGTCTTTTACTTAATTTATTACTTTAGGTCTCCCCACAGGAATTTTGTGCGTATTTCTCTTCTCCCGATACGTGCTACAGTTCTCCCGAAGCGTCCGTAAACTTCTATTAAACTACCCGGCCTTACGTCCCGCAAGAGATTTTTAAATGTTCCTATCAACACAACTATCTGTCCAGATTCTAAAAGGCTACTCAACCGAAGGAAAAGTAAATCAAAATCCCTCGACAGCAGTTAGTGTATCTCTAAAATACAGGGTTTCGTCGAAATCCATTTAGTGGTCTGGGTGTGGCTTTTTTTCTGCCAAGGAAAACGGACATTTTGGAAGTAATCAATTTGAACAATAAGAATTTGTTGATATGCCTTGGAAATTCACCTAGAACAAACTTGGAATCCTCGCTCATCAAGTGAGCGTAATCTCGCTTTACCTTGACAAGCACTATCCAATGCATGACGTAGGAGAGATAGCAAGCGGACTACGTGTCAGTTACGGGCGGCAAAGACACGTACGTCTTGTTTGCCTTTCTGCTATCCACATAATACCATTCAACATGTTTGTCGACATGATATTTGAAAGTGACCTACCACTTAGCGTGTTTTAAATCTCAAGTACTCGACTAGTCGCAATGTAGCTAGTCACATCGGTTCACAATGATGCTTGACACACAAATGACTCTGCAGACTGCAGAATAAAACTAACGCATTTTTACGGAAAAGACACAAACAAAAGATACGGCATGTCATTCACATACATACTGTACGTATTTTATGCATATAGTTAAAACTAGGGGTGCACAAATCCCGGGAGCCAGGCCGCCTTGGCGACTAAATTTTGGACGGTGGCATCTAATGTTAGTAGGCCCTTAGTATGGAATTTTTTCATGATATCCTTCTTTTGGCTAGAATTTTGAGGTGGCTTGTACGGTTTTATAAAACTTGCGAACGCCTGGTTAAAACAGTGAAATCGAAGTTTCGTCCATTTATTTAGAAGTTCGATTTTATGGCACAGTTGATACAGTGTGTCGGCAGTGCAAAGGTCAAACAATTAACGCCACTTAGCTTAATAATCACACTCCGAGACATATGAGAGTAACATAAATACACTTTGCGGGTATAATCCACAATTTTAATCTTAAACCTGAGTTTTAAATATTTAAGGATTTGTTACCAAAATCGCCGATCCCAGTGGCCGCGCGGTCTAACGCGTAGGTCTGCGGCCGAGCGCTTGCTGGGATCGTGGGTTCGAATCCCACCCGGGGCATGGATGTTTGTCTCTTGTGGGTTTTTGTGTTGTCAGGTAGAGGTCTCTGCGACAGGCCGATCCCTCGTACAGAGGAGTCCTACCGACTGTGGTGTGTGTCTGAGTGTGATCAAGTGAAAATAAACAACCTCTTCTACCTACTGTGAGTAGGTAGAAGGGGTAAGGACTGCATGCGTTACCAAGATCAGATAATTGTATTATGTAGACATTATTATTATTATTATTATTATTATTACTGTTGTATTAAATGGGGACTGAAAAAGTCTAATTTTGGGGGTTATCTGCACTAAAATAACTATAAATTCACGATGAAGTTGTACCTCTCTGTCCTTCCGTCTGACCATGTTTCTTTTCCCATAGTACTTGTGCCAACTTCAATTAAATGTGAGTAAATTTGTTGGGTAAATTTCATTTTGACTCATCATAAAATATAATCTCTAATTACACAAAGTTGAAGTACATTTTATCAGCGCTGTCCATGACGTAGTACTTTACAGGACAGATGAGTTAACACATGCAGCTCACAAGACCTGTAGTTATCGTTTCATAACTTTAAGACACGATGAACGATTTGTTTGCAGTTTATTATGTTTGAATCAACAGATGTATATTTGCACTTAATACATATTTACACATAGGCCTACTACGTATCAGAAACTGTATAGAATGTCTTTGAAAATATTAAGTATTTTTACGATAATAAACATAAAATATTTGCCTTGGAATTCGGAATGGCATCTATAGAAAACAGCCTAGGACAATATTACTTTTAAAGAGTGCTTTCATAAGTGGAAGTGAATTTTTTTTACGTATTTGAATCTGTACTATTTTCCTTTGCATTATAAATTTACCCACTTTCATTTATGATACAGTCCCGTAATGTATTACTTATTTTGACTTGTCCAAAATACGAGGTGCTGGGCCAATCTTACAAATTTGATATCCAGCTGGTCAAGTAATTCCCTGTTTGTATGTACCCCATATATTTATAAGACTTCTAGAAACTGAACCACTGGATCTATTTCGAAACACTTCAGTAGAATCTGCTTATCACACTATATTCCTCGAAAATTGTTTTCAGTATTATCCTCATACGTCTGCTTCACCTGTCTAATAAGTCTTCCCTCTGGGCTTCAACTAAAAATTTTCACACATCTCTTATTTCGTAACATGTCCTCCTCATCCTCCATTCCATCATTCACATTATACTTGGCGAAAAATACAAGTCGTAAAGTTTCTCGTATAATTTTTTCTGTTCTCATGTTACATATTTTTACTTGGGTCAAGTCGTTTCCTTCAGTAATTCGCTGTTAAACGCGTTCAAAATACATTCAGCTTTGCACTGCGAAACTAATTCTTCATCATAATGTTTGAATTAAGATATTTTTTTTTTGCTTTATGACATTTTGTATTCCTAGTGTTTTATTTTTTGTTTCATATTTGCTGACGTCAGGCATAAACTGAATTATTCCCACACTTAGATTTTTCTCACTGTTTTAACGTCTTATTAATTTTAGACAAAAGAGAGCTTTGGTGACACAAACAATTCAAACAACCAGCACGAAGAAATTAGGAATTATGCAAGATAGGGAAAGGCCTACTTTTGGCCGGCCTAGAACCCCTTGTCTTCTTTTTTGCAATTTAATAGCGTAAAGATTAAAATATACAGAAATACAACGTTGCTTTTTGTTTTGTATGTGTGTGAGTCTTGGTCTGTCGGATTAAAGGAAGAAAACATAATTGATAGTGTACAAGACCATGGTGCCGAGGAAAATATTTACACCCGGCAGGAAGAAAGTAACAAGGGGCTGGGGAAAAGTTTGTTATAAGCGATTCAGGCATCTGTACCAGTCGCCAGATATTATTAAAGGAATCAAATCAAAAATAATTAGACGCAACGATTTTGCAGCGCGTATGGGGGAGAAGAACATTGATACAGTGTTTTAGTGATAAACCCGAAAGAAACAGGTAACTTAGAAGAACTAAGAGTAGGTGGGAGGATACCAATAAAATTCTTTTTAAGCAAATATGTTGGTGGGTTTTATTCATCTGGATCAAAACAGTGATCAATGGCGGCCTCTGTGATGATGATGATGAAAATGAACTTCGGGATCCCAATCAATGTGGGGAATTTGACTAGCTTGTGAAATATTACCTTCAGAAAAAAGAATATTTCTCTTTAAAAATTACTACCCCTGCTTCATATTCAGAAGATCATGGGTTCGTTTTTCGGTCTGGACATTATCTGTTTTTGAATGAGACTTTCGCTGTCAAAATTCAGTCACTCTAAAATGATCCCGGAGCGATCCCTTTCACTTCCTAATTCGCTATTCTCTATCACCCATTTGATGATGCATTAACCTACAAACCAACCAACCAACCAACCAACCAAACAACCAACCAACCAACCAACCAAGCAACCAACCAACCAACCAACCAGCCAGCCAGCCAGCCAGCCAGCCAGCCAGCCAGCCAGCCAACCAAGTATCTAACGAAATAACTAAATTCGTGGAGCAGATAGCTTCCTGAAAACAAACAAATTTTAGGCAGGAAAGAGACTCTCCGTCTTTTATGGAACTCGATTTTTCATTATCGTGTCAACAACAGCCTCTCTTTTTTTCCCTGTTCTGAGATGGCTGAATCCTGCCTATGCCATCACATGCTATTTTTAACATCCAATTTAATATTATCCTCCCATCAATGCCTCGGTATTCTAAGTGGTGTCTTTCCTTCAATTTTACTCACTTAAACCATGTAAGCATTTTCCTTCTCACCTTTGACGTCACACAAATATTCTATTCGCAAGTACGTTATAAAATTACGTAAACGTTAGCTTATTCTTAGGTGGTGTTTAGTTAATTAGAGTGTTTGTTAAGCCTTAAACAATTCCAAATGCATCACATATCGAAACGGGAATGAATTCAAAACTGGACTCAAAATCGCTACCCGTAAGACAATATGCGTGTCACAACCTAATAACAGTGCCCTCTGTTTATAGCTTGGACATGTATAACGTCCCAAGGAGGGCCTATTGTGGGAATAGTTTGCAGCCCTGAACATCCCTGTTGGCAAATTATTTTCAAACACCTTCTACCTTTATTTTCCTTAGGGATGTCATTAAATATCGACATACAGGGGAGAAGTTGCGGGAGTTTATGAACACTATAATCAACTTTCGAATTCCATGAAATGTGGGAAATTGTTTCACTCATTGTAACATTTTTAGTTTTTCAGGAGGGATTCTCTGAATGGAGTTAGTGACGCAGGTAGTTCAATCGAAAACCGAACCCAGACTCACGGTAAGTTAACGGTCTTAAATTTCCGCATATAATTGAATATTGTAACTTACTGCATGTTACAGGAGGTGTTGGAAATAACTCCTTTAATATAAATGAAACACGGGGAAAACTTATTCTAAATTTACTAGGACCCATTTCACACTCTGTCTTCGTCATATACAGTTGGTTGAGGAACTGCACTACAAACTGGAAGGTCGCGGGTTCGACTCCCGATGGTGTCATTGGGATTTTTCATTAACATTATCCTTTCGGTCGCACTATGGCCCTGGGATCGACCCTGTCTCTAATAGAAATGAGTACCAGGAATATTCCCTGGAGGTAAAGGCGGCCGGTGCGTAGGGCTGACAACCTTTCCACCTTCATGTGCCGATTTTCTAAAAATCTGGGAGCCTCAATCTCCTGCAACCTAAGGGACTGTCCATGCCTGTACAGGGATTACTTTGCTTCGTCATATAGGTTTCCGCATCAAAAATCCTCTGTATTAAACAGTACCGCATAATAAGGAACAAAAAAGTAGGTTATACTGTATTTCACACGTCTGTTACAGACAGCAGATTAAACTGGAATGTGTCATTGATGCAATGCACCATACAAGCGGCGATAGGACAGACGGTTAAAATTGCCAGGCATTGTAGGAAGTTTCTATAAAAGAAATTTGAATAGTGTTTAATAATCTTTTCCAACACCTACTCTAACATGCGGAACGTTTATATTAAACACACATATCATAAATTGTAAGGCTGTTAGGCTTGCCGTGAGCGTGGGTCCGGTTTTAAGTTGAACTACCTGCAGATAGGAATTCATTCTTTGAATGCGTTGAGTAATTTATTGCTAGGCTTCCCTAACATTATTCGTATTTATTCCAAAGTACTGAGAGATCGGAAATACGTTCATTGCAGAGTATCTGTGCAGATGTGTGAGTAAGCTAAGACGAAGTAATAAATGTGTGGGAATCAGCGACAAATATTTCACTGAAATAGTAACAGTTCTATATTAAATCTAATTAAGTACTTGAACATTTAATATACCGTAAACCGACACCCAACGAAAATTAATGTCTTCTGGGATGCGATTCCGTAACTCTGAGTACTTAGGCAGACGCTTAGTCCGAATCTTCAGTAATTATCTTCCAGAACACGTGCATACCCTCCACGAAAAAAAGAAAGTCATAGGCACAGCCGTGAGAACCTTAAGTATTACCATATAAAACAATTCGATATCGAACTGATAATTTCTGGTATGATTACAGATTTACATGTTAAGAGAGATGTCGCAAGTTTTTCCTTCGAAGTAAGATACCAAGTTTCACGTCTATCTGAATTCGAAGTGCGCTTGTTTTCTGTCCACATTTCTACCACGTTTCAGGACTGAACACTGGTGTTATTCTCGCAATAACGGTGCCTCTCATGCACTGCGAAATTGATACTTTTGCTTCGTAACGTACGAATTCAAGCGGAAGTTACGGTAGGTAATCATACTAAATATACGTTGTATTTTGTTTACAGATTTCGACGGATCGTGCGACTGGGAAAGTTGAGACAGCTACCATAGCAGCACTTGGCCTCACTGAGTCACGTATGCAACATTAGTATTCCGACAGGAAATTTATGGGAGTTTGTTAAAATCTGAAAATTATAAACGTATAAATCTGTCACTAATGGAAACAGCTCCTTTTGTTCTAGTGACATCGAAATATTAGTATCAGTAATTTTAGTCCTTTTGAAGAAAATAAATTAATAATAAGAATATAAATAATATCAAATAAGAAAAAAGGCGGAGTGATAGAAAGTGTCCAGTGTTGCGCTTCACGAACGCTGCAAAACACAGAACATTACCGGTGTTCGTGTGACCAAATGAAGAAAAATGAGATGACGGGAGCACTGTGAGTGAATTTTAGAATAAACAGCAATTAACTTTCTAAACAGTGTTAACAGACCGTTCCTTTCAGTAAATCAGTCATGTAATTTCTGTAAAGTAAGAGCTGGATATTTAAAACTACTGATGTTGAACACGTGTTTCAAGATTTTACAGACGTTGGGAGTGAAAGGCGACATTGAGATTCCTTAAATGCTAACGTGTGTGTAAAATTATAGCATCTGCTGTGTAAGTGGCACTGGGTGAGTGGCGGTAAAGCTCCACATGTTCTTTATCCCAACTTTAGATGAAAATACAGGGACAGATGTATGTTCCGGCCACTTTAACCACAACTGCCGTTTATCTATGTAATAAGAAAATGAATAAGCGACAAAACCAATACGGAAGTGACTTCGAAGTGGAGAACCCTTGTCTGAAGCGGGAATCAAACACTAGTCTTCTAGGTCTTAGCAAGCCACTTCACTGACTGAGACTTCTGAATAATGAGCAAATCAAGACTTTTCATGCACAGAAATACAAAAGCAATTTAAATGGAAGTTATGAGAACGGAAACGTAACCAAAAAAAGTTTAGCTTATGGTTGCGTTGCAGTTAAAAAATAAACTGCATCCAGAGAGAATAGAGTAATAATAATGATTAACGTGGAGTGAATGGTGGGCTGGGCGGAGAAAAGCTAAAGGTGGGGAAGGAGGCCGGGGGGGGGGATTACAGGAGAATACATGACAGTTGGCTGAGAGAAACCTGATAATGTATCCTCAGTTACGAGATATTCTCAGCCATGTGTCGCTGCCGGCTGCCCAGTGACTTTGCATGTTTTCTGCAAGCCAAGTATATTCATTTCGTGATTTCAGTGTTGTGACGCACTTTGCAACAGACGGTTGCATTTGTGTGGAGTCCAGTGTTCGGCGAGTTACATTTCTACTCAATGCAACACCACAGTACATGGGAAGTGTTCCGTGGAATTACAATGAAGTAACATTTGGAACAGCTGATGCGTTGCAGAGTGGAGAGTGAAGTATGCAGTGCGTGTTTGCTGACTTTGCACATTTTTTAAATTACTGTGGATATTTTATAAAACATCGGGGAAGAAAGATTTGCATGTTTGAAGTTAGATCGCATGCTCTCGGATTTGTTGGATTTTCAGAAACATGATACACAATGGTGTGCCAGTTTTTCCGTCGCAATATAGATATTAATAGAGAAATTGTTTGGCGCAGTAGCTTGTAATAATACAAGTATGTTTTATATTATTCTTTCACGTAAAAGTATTTTCAAGTACAATGACTGATAAACGTCAGTGTGTATTAGATCACAGTGTAAAGAAATGGACGTGACACATACAGGTCTACATTATTAACGCAATATGAAAACTGTAAGGTGACGACAATGGTATGTAGCATTAAAAGAGGTATTTCACATTCTAGTCAAGAGTGAATTTTTAGGTACGTTGTATCCACAGTGTCATCCCATAAAACAGACTTAGTAGCTGTGTCTAAAATTAGGTTTTGAACACGAGATCTATAAAGAAAACGGTTGGAGTGTAGGTGTGTACGTCAAGAGGAACAGAGTAGCACGTAAATAGCTTCATCAAATTCGATATTTTACGAAGACTTGCATAACATCGCAACTGAGTGTCGACATAGTATATTTCAGGTTAGTACTGGCAAACTGCCTGCATGTATCGGTTGAGGATCGCCTGATATTTTGCAGCAACGTTCATATATCAGGCGTGGAGTTTCAACTTACACAAATCAAAGAGTGGAACTAAAAGGGAGGGGAACAGATAAGCTAAATGTGTATCATAATCATACCGTCTACTGGCGTCACTGTTAAGCTGGCAATACTGCTGATTGTTCGGTCAAACAGGGTCAATTGACGCATTTGTAATCATTTCAGTTAACCCTTTGAAGCCAAAAATACAAACATGTTCTTCAGAAGGTCAGTTCTTTCTGTAGAATGAAGCCACTGCTTCTGCAGGATGAAAATTATCAGGTTAATGCTACTGAGGGGGAGAATGGGTGTTTAATCTAAGGATCATATGTGCATAAAATTACGTAATATATGTTAGCAAAATGCTAGGTATTTTTAATGTTACAACAGGTGGTGTATGTACAGTAAACATTGTGCTTCAATGAGCTACATCAAGTTTCATTTCGCCCATTTTTATGTCCGGATGGGTACTTCAGGAATGGACGTTGCTGCACCTTAACCCAGCGATCCCCAATTTAATATGATCACGGTACACATTCGCACTCGAAAACGTTTTTGCGGAACCATAATAAAAGTATGAAGCTAAAATCTAAACTCTAAATAAGTAATGGTAATAAAAATTCCTTTTAAAACAAGGATATGAAACCAACATAATATTTAGGTGTACACTTTGGGAAACACAAATTACATACATACGAAAAATAAACCCTAAAATTAATATCCAGTTGCAAAAAATTAAAAAATGTGGTAATTTTATTTATGTAAGTACTGTAAGACTCCGAAGTATTTTAAAAAATTAACCATTGTCAAATATAAGTGAAACTTCCAAGTAAGGTTTATAATAACATTTAAATTATTATTTTTAATCTCTAGAAAGTATTCCAGAGAGTGTTTTATCAGTTTTTAAGAGAAGAGGTCCGAGAAGCTGTACCGAATGTGTCTTGGACTCGAAAGGCACCCAACTTGAAAATCAGATAGGGCACCAGTGAATTTCTCATTGCGTTAAGTGAGAAATGGCGATTTCTAATTGCAGGTTACGAAAAATTTTTTAAAGAGCCGACGTAGTTTATTTGGGATTTACGTAGGAAGTTTTATATACTGCGACACAAATCTCAATCAGTCAAATTTCGAAAAGGAAGGAGGTAGCTTCTACCTGCATACTTCGTTTGTCTCAGTGAAGTGGACAGAATTCATGATACGTAAGTAATAAAACCCTGGTTCAAATCTCGACTCAGTTTCGAACACTATTCAAAAAACAAGATTCTTAATTTTTTCCTTAATCTTCAACAAACCACAACTTCTTCATTCGTAACTGAAAAAATCCGTATTGACTAAATAAAACAATGACATGAAATAACTATAGAAAGTATAAAGCTGCACTAAAATAAACACTGACGATTTCTTTTATTTTATTGTTATATTCAAAGCGGATTTTCGTAATGCTTCTAAAATTCGAGACATTTTATGGAGTTTTGGTGCAGGCCTAAATTAACGGATCTGCGTTCCTAATATATCTTCTGGAAAACTGGATTTGGCATTTTTGCTTTGTTTCCCACGCACGGACCATTACTTTTCATCTTTCCAAATGCTTTCCTTCCGTCACTTTATAAAACATTTCCAACCATGGTGTTTGCGGGTATATTGTTGTTCTCATGTGTGTTTTGCAGATAGTGTCCAGTTAGTCAGCTGCACCATCCAGCTGTTTTCACCCACTGTCTCTATATGCAGGGCCGGTTTAAGGCTATCGCATATCTGCGGCTGCATGGGGCACACCGTATGGGGGGCCTCCCTAGTTGCATTTCAGAGTTTTTATCGAGCATGTAAATTGTTATATGATAAATATACATTAACGTTTAGACACGGCCGATCCCAGTGGCCGCGCGGACTAAGGCGTGGGTCTGCCGCCACTCGCTGGCAGGGGTTGCGGGTTCGAACCCCGCCAGAGGCATTGATGTCTGCCTCTTGTGAGTGTTACGTGTTGTCAGGTAGAAGTCTCTGCGTCAGGCTGATCACTCCTCCAGAGGAGTCCTACCGAGTGTGGTGTGCCTGAGTGTGATCGTGAAGCCTCAGTAATGAGGAGGTCATGGCCCACTAGGGCCTGTTGCGCCAGGAGAAAAAAGATTCAACTCGCGTAATGCATCTCGTGTCGAGTCACTCTTGCATACATCGGCAGTTATAGTGGCCATTTTTGGCACTGTTCTGTCACATACCTTCAATATGAGAAGCATTTGTCTAATAATTGTTGAAACTGAATTGGCACCAGATACTTCAACTGACGTTTCTTAACTTTTAAGCAATCAGCCAATTTCCTGTTATGCAAAAACGTGTAGACTGATTTTTGTGTGCAAGCCATGAGGCAATTCACACATTATTGTCAGAAATACTTAGAGTCATTCGGCGTTTATGGCACTACAGGGCATGATTAAAAGACTCACTGAAACAGGAAGATGCTACGGAATGGAAATGAATGTGAAAACTCTAAGATAATGCGAATCTCCAGACAACCATCCCCAGCACAGACTATGATACATCAAGAACAACTGGAGAATATGGGATATATCAAACATTTGGGTAGCACGATAACAAATGATGCAAGATCTACACGTGAAATTAAATCCACGGTTGCCATGGTGGCAAAAGCACTATTCAACAAGTGGAGTCTTTTCACCAGCAAACTGGACTTCAATTTAAGGAATAAACTAGTAACTTGCTACATTTGGGGCACAGCTTTGTGTGGCGCTGAAATGTGGATACTTCGGAACTTCGATCAGAAATACGTGGAAAGTTTTAAAATGTGGTGCTGGAGAATGATGGAGAAGATTATTTGGACCGATCCTGTGAGAAATGAAGTATTACAGAGAATCAAGGAGGAGAGGAATATCCTGCCTACAATAAGAGAGAGGAAGGCTAATCGGATTGGTCACCCGTCGTGTAGGAACTGCCTTCCAAAACATGTTATTGAAGGAAAGATAGAGGGAAGGATAGAAGTGATAGGAAGACGAGGAGGAAGACGTAGGCAGCTGCTGGATAACCTTACGGAAAAGAGAAGATACTGGAAATTAAAAAAGGACGCACTAGATTGCGCTTTATAAAGAACTGGCTTTGGAAGAGGCTATGGACTTTAAAAGGGGCTACATTGTGATGAGTGCGTGTAACAGTGCTTACTAACGGCAACCTGTCTTTTAAAAACCACAGCACTTCCTTCTGTAAAAAAAAATATGATAAGCAGAGCACGATAATACGCATGAAGTGATTTTTATATTGGCAAGTCACGGTGACATAGCCTATTTAAAGTAAGGGTAATCAGAGTATAACTTTGGTCAGAGTGGTGGGGGGAAGGGAAATTTGCAACGTTTGGCTGAAATTTTCAAGCGTAAAATATACAGTTACGTGACGTATTTGTCCACAACATTCACACTGTGATACGTGGGTTAATCACTGCTTCATCCCTATGAAATTGTTCGAAACAAGTGGTAAGCTGTCGGATTATTAAGCTGCTAAGGAGATAGGCCTACCCTTTAAAGAGTTAACTGACGTCAGTTACCTTAAAACCAAAAAAAAATTTGGCGTTTACGTTCACCCCTTTGCGTTCACAATTTCCCCAGCTGCTGGGGATGAATGTGAACTGCGACATGCTGGGCATTACTGGTTTTACATTGAAAATGAGGGAGGGGAGTGGGTGGACGCAGAGAGAATTTTCGTGGATGCAACGTAATTTTCGAAACAGTATCACACCTGCTCTGATTTTCACAGGTCCTTAAAATTGCTGCTGTAATGATCGAAACCCAAAAATTTCCTCTGAAGAGACAAAAGTTACTGGACGTGCAAAATATAACCATCTTTAGGCGCGTTCCCGCAACTGCTAATTACTGATCAACATCAATACAATCTAATAAAACACAGTAACAAACCTAATTTCAGTATCTTACACATTTTTCCCTTTCGAGCTCTACATTTCGTACTGTTTATTAATTAGGTCAAAGCTCTTACTGACAACACTGTAGATCATCCCTCAGCCAAAAGGATGACAGGCGCTTTTGTCAACAAGAAGACGTGTAATTGTCCTTTTGCGTCTTATCAGGATTTGTGTCTTCAGTGTCTTCTTTATCTCATTCACGTATCAGTTCGAAGTGTAACAGAGCTCTTCTTTCTGATTTGTTACAATAACCTACTTGGTTGTTTATTTAAGCATGCTTAGAGAAAATATAGTATATTATAAACAAGGATGCATAACAGGATAACTGGTAACTACTTTATTAATTACAGAATTACTTATTCAAATGTAATGTAACATGAAAATTGATAGACTGTTTTCTCATTATGTGAAGAAAACACCACGGTGGAAATTAAACTGCATGGATAATTTGTTTCTTCTACGAATCACAGGTCTGGGCACTTTTTCTATGAGTTATTCAGTGTGTTATTTTATTATTTTCATTTTAATTTCATGTTCTATGTGGATTGTCAGTTGAAGATTAAGGGAAAGTAGGCCCCCAAAATCTATTTCTGAATGGCGTCCAGAAGTGCCTTCACCTGGCTCCCTGTTAATGTTCATAAAATGGCAACACTTTATTTTCTATCCTGTGCATAACGAAGCAATTCTTAGAGCCAGTTCATTTTTTGACTATTTAACCTTTAAAAGACGAGCGTCGCATATGCTGGCCGTCCGTAGCAAGATCCCAAAAAACGTGTTTTATATATTTAGGCAAAGGGTTACTTAATTATATTTTTAAAATGTGCTGCACAATCTGCTTTTTTAAGCCCCCCTCCCAAAAAAAATGCCGTGTCTTTCATAATTTTATCTTTTTTAGTTCACATAATATTCACGTTTTACGTACAGGATGAGCTAAAATTTAAATGTCCACCCAAATTGCATTCTAGGTGTAAATTTAAATAACCTTTACAAAATATTTAAATAACCTTTAAAAATAATATTTATACTTTGTGAGTGATATAAAAATTAGGCAGTCAGCGACACATAATACAGTACTGGCTTTACAGTCGGCTACGGTGCTGGCTAACAGGCCATGATCTGACGTCCTGTTAAACTCGACGACTAAATATCGCGCAGTATATGCAGTTCTACCGGTGATTTCAGGCATCAGTTTCGTTGGCCACGTGTCTACAATATGTAGGCTAAAACCCATCCTGTACAAAAACTATGTAAGTTTATATTATTTTGCCAAGACCACTAATTTGTCGCTGCACGACAACTGAATCGAGTTCATTTCTACAGACTTACCTCCCTAAGATAGCGTCAATTCAGTTTGTTTAGAGCGGCCTATCCTCCCAGCCTGTGTTTGAAATTGCCGGGCATAAAGTATTTGTTCTTAGATGCTGCTATACTAAATCATGGGGTAAAATAGTGAGCAGCTAAACAACAGACCCATGAAAACGGGACCGATAAGGTGTCACGAAGCGTTGGTAAGAAACGACCATTCTACGCTACGTAAAATATCAAAAGAGGGCAGATCCCATATCACGGTCTAATCACATATCAGTAGCCTACTCTGAGACTCTTGACCTTGGCTGGGAGATAGAACGGCCAGTTACAGCAGGGAGCTGAAGGCAGCTTGACCGCACCTGCAGTTGTCGTTACGCAGTATTGCGAAAGCTTTCTGTCCCGAGCATCAGAGAAGTGGAGTGGTGCAATATTTTCTGATCTAGCCAGGGAAGGTTAGTGCTTCGAAGAAGGCTAGACAAGTGGCAAAATTCGTCAGTTCAGGTTGTGCATCACGTGACCAGACCGGAAATTGTCGAAAATCTGGCGACTACATATACCCATCCCGAACACCCCATCCCATCTGAAAATTTTAACCTTTCAAAGCCTGGCGGTAACTTTACATACCACCAGGTTTAACATTAAAAAATTCTACGTGGTGCCCACATTGCGTTTATGAGTTTTATAGGGGTCTCAGAACAAACAGCAACTTTTGCCTTATAAAACATTAAGCGACTGGTTTTTATAACTGAAGTCGAGAGTGTTTACAGCGCGGTACGCACTGAGTCCTTATATAAAACAGATACGCTTCGTCTTTAAAGGGTTATGCAGCAATTCGGCCGATATGCTGACCAAGAGTTGACCCAGGTCGCCTGAAACGCAAGCCAAGGGTGACTGAGATCAGCTGGCCAGTCGAGGCTGCCCGTAAAACGGTGGCGAATTCCACACAACAAATCGTGCCCAAGAGCTGTTAGCTAGGTATTTTTCGGCTAACGTGACTGAAGCGATGCGGTGAAACGCAAGAATGGCTAAACAGACGAAGGGTCGTCGACTTGCGCTTCGCGCCAAGTCTCTGCTCTTCGTTAGCTTTTTGGCTTCGCTTGGCCCATCCCATTTCATAGCGATATTCTGACTGGTTTTTACCCGAGCCTCACGATAAAAGAAATAAGGTCACGACGGCTACCACAACACTAAATATCCGACGCGGTGCTACCTCAAGACACCACGTGGTAATTAACAGTTATGGTTTCCCATCATATCTGTTGCTGCTACGTCTTCATTATTCTTCATTCGTTTTGCATGCCTGATCTCATTGTATTGAGGCATTTGAGAGTGGCACAGCGGTGTTGCTAAAGAGTCAGGTCTTCTGAGGTGTTACGCTGTGTCGATGCGTAGATAGTTCGTGCTTTTTCGACGGAATGTAGAACCTTTATCAGTCGTAGCGTCTTTATCTCCAGGGTCAAGATGAAGGAATCGCGATCCTCGGAAAGTCGGCTATCCCTACTGAGTTCCATTGTTTGTCAGCCCTTCCAGGCAAACACCAAATAAACACAAAACCGCTTCCTTCCAAATCCTTTACAATTCATTATGAACTACCCGTCCTGCAATTAACACTACACAATATGAACTATCGACATAGTCATTAAATAAGCCGTCAATGAATAAATGAAGTAGGCGACCATTACACAGCTAAATAACTGTCACTTATTAAACTGTGTTGCTTATGAAAGCGATATGTGCTTCTTTGGCAAGGACAACAGATAAGCTCACAATAACGCCAGGCGTAGCTTCCCTTTTTCATCACTTCCGAGCCTGTTCGTGTTTGCGTAGATGTCAAGGCGTTATTCACACTCTGGAATGTAGCACGCACACCTGATCTAATTACAAAGCTGTTATTTAATACTGTTCATCTGTTTACTATTTTTCGTTCCGAGCATTGTGACTATCATTCACATACACCAACAAACGCACACCGTTTATACAAAATCACAATACAAACCTACACGAGACAGAACAATACCCGGCATTGGGACTTCATCCTTGAGATCGAAAACTTCGACACTAGATGTTTCTATGCATATAACCACATTCAGTATAAACAGTGGCACAGCAATGAATTTCAATGAAGAATTTGTCAGCATCACGGTATCAATAATAATAATAATAATAATAATAATAATAATAATCGGTATTTATTATCGTGCAAGCTTAACAGCAAAAATGCCTATTATAAAGCCAGCACAAAAAGAAACACAAATACAAGAACAGCACAAATAAACAAACACTTAACAAACAAACAAACAAGCAAACAAAAGAATGCAATATTTCAGGAAGAGATATGTAAAAGTACTGGGGCAAAACCCCTACACTCTGAAGAAATACAGATAAGTTAACGTAAGAGATGTGTATTTTCGGCACATAATCTGTTTTAAAGAAGTAACGGGCTTCCTAAAGACACCGGTGTCTTTGCACACGCGGTTAGCAGCCGAAACACATCGCGCTGTCGGAGAGTTTTTACACGTAGCAGTGAACAGGGAGGAGTTTCTGACATTACGAGAAGGAACACGTATACCAGTGGTATCCAAGAGAGAGACGGGCAACATTTTAGGCCTGAATAAACGGAAATAAAAAATAAAGCATCAAAATGAAGTCTTCTATCATGCAGGGTATGCAGCTTCAGAAATTCAAGAAAAACCTCATAAGTAACATAGTCGTGAGTAGAGAAACGATTTTGACACAGAGCAACGAACTTCCGCTGGATGCGTTCAAGCTTTTTAGCATCAGTGGCCGCTATAGAGTTCCATACTGTTGAGGCATATTCAATTCTGGGTCGAACTCGTATTAAATACAAAATCAGCAGGCTATCAAGGGTAGAAAAGGAATAGGTTATAGTTCGTATTAAGCCCAGCGTCCTTACAGATTGGGAGAAAATGTAGTTTACGTGTGCGTGGAAATGCAATTTAGAAACGAGTTGTACCCCGAGGTCTTTTTTAGTCTCATTACGGGTTATAGACGAGTCACATATTTTATAGGTGTAATAAAGAACATTTGTTTTCCTAGTAAAGGCAATAACCCTGGTTTTGCCTCTGTTTAATTTCATGCAGTTAGCAGAAACCCAACCTTGCATGAGACTGATGTCAGATTGCAGGAGAATGCAATCCTCAACGGAATTTATTGCACGAAAGATTTTAACATCGTCAGCAAATAACAAGAAGTTAGAATGCTCAATTGCCGTACAAAGGTCGTTAATGAATATATAAAAAAGCAAAGGGCCTAAACGGATCCTTGTGGGATCCCCGAAAGAACTTCAAAAGGCAACGAAGAGGTGTCTGAAACGCGTACAGATGATTGCCGATTAGTCAGGTAACTACAAAACCAGTTCACGTAACCATCAGAAAGCCCTTACGCGCGAAGTTTGTTAAGTAAAATAGGATGCGGAACAAGGTCAAATGCACTGCTGAGGTCTTGCCATATTCTTTTTCAACTGTTCGTCGCCAGTTGTTCTTAGGTCTCCCTCGTCTTCTATGTCCTTGTGCATTCCATTCTGAAGCATTTCTGGGAACTGAATCCGTTCCTTTCCTCAGGGTATGGCCTAGCCAGCCGAATTTTCTCCTTCGAATTTCCAAATTGATGTCTATTTGGTTAGTTTTACGCCAAAGGTCTATATTACTAATTTTCCTGGGCCACCATATGCTACGGATGTGAGGAAGACTCCTGTTGACATAAGCCTGCAACTTCCTTTTAATTACTTTCATTACCATTCACATCTGACAGCCATTCGAAGAGTATCTATAGTGTCCACATTTTATACTTATAGTTGTCATTATTTATTTTTAATATTGTGTATGTAAATTGGATGTATTAATTTTATATTCTTTTGTATTAATGTCTCCCAGAAGATGGAGATTTATCGCTGAAACATGTAGGGTTCATGTGTATAAATGGTTTGTGATTTTATATAAATGTGTGCATTTGCTGGTGCATGTGGGTGATTGTTCAACCGTATTCATTCGTATTTATTTTAAGTAAATTACTTTTCAAAGCCCTCTTTGTAAGAGACCTGCATAATGTGGGAGTAAGGCATTAGTTGCCATTGAGATTAAACCGAAGTGAGATACCAGAAATCTCACAAACAATAGCCAAAGTTTTCCTCACATTTAGGCTGTTAAATCAAGTAACCAACACTAATGAGCTGTTCATGTTTCTTTTGTCACTGTGTCAATATTTAGTGCCTGATAAACTTGATAATGTGCCTGGAAACAGGAAAAGGACAAAGATAATATAAAACGTCAACATGTAGAAAGTAGGGCTAAATCCCATGATAATACAAATACAGGCACTCCTTTTTTCTGATACGGTGGCCATCAGAATTGCTTTTAGTCATTCATTTTACGATTAAATCAGTACATTGCATCGTATGATAGGATAACTGATGAATTAGAAAATATTTGGAAGTACGCGACCTTGGCATAATTATGGTACTACCGCGACATTTGCCTAGGGGGACTGAAAAAGGGGCAAATATCTCCTTCAGGCTGGATATTACCTCGGCCGAAATTCGAAGACGGTACCAGGGGTGGAATTTTTAAGATCGGACATAGAATGCTTTGTTAACAGGCAGATATGGTTAATAATAATACTTTGATACTTAACATCTCCGTTGACGTAGGTTAGAATCCCACAAAAAATCAGTCGCAGCCAACTTTATTTATCTCTTTATTTAGAGATCTCTAAATCTCTAAATAAAGAGATAAATAAATTTGGTTGTGACTGATTTTTTGTGAGAATGAAAAAATAAAATAATGATATTAGGAGCTAAAGGTTTGAATATTTTTAAATTCCAGTTTATGACTTTTACATCAGAACCGTTTGCAGGTTATGTTAGTGATAGTAAGAGAAACATACATACATACATACATACATACATACATACATACGTACATACATACATAATACGTACATACACACATACATACATACGTACGTACGTACTACCTACGTACGGGTAAGTCCATATACATAACGTACACCCACATACGTATCCACAAAGGAATAATATAAGAATATATAATGTATTTAAATTCATTAAGGCCTGTCTCGCATACTGTGATATCAGATTTCAGACGTGGTGTTCGAGATACTTTATCTTCTCAATTAAAATTAAGAAATTCATAATAAAAACAATTCTGTAGTATAAATATAATGTACGTACGTATTTTCAAAATTTAAATTTACGAAAGTAGGCCTCTAAATCGTTAGGCCCATGCAATTATCTATCAACCCGCTGAGATGTGGCGAAAGTATTAACTGAGGATGTTTGGATTTTCCACTAGCGCATAAACACCGGAACATGTTGAAAACATAACCCAATACGTACGTAAGAATCATCGCCACTCTCTGATGACGCAGCTTACAAAATATTTTAGACCAAGAATGTGAGCTAATAAACGCCGTAATGTGAAATGAAACTCTACAAAAAGAAACTTAAAGAAGATTTAACCATAAATGTATTTGCTTTTAGGTGTAAAAATTGTGAGCGACGTAATAAAATCGGGAAAGACTTTTATAAAAACGAACAGGAGCAAAATCCTTAAGTGAATAGCAATTAATTCCTGTGTTTATAACACAGTAATTTAAAAATTGTCCATAATGATAGATAATAGACTATCAATCGTGTGAACTACAAGAAGAAGACCTATTCAGCTGCAATTCTATAAAATAATGGCAGTGCCAATTTTAGTATTGTCATGCAGTGTAGACACTAAACAGAACCGATAGATGGAAAAGAGAAACGGCGCACATGGAATACCTGAGTGTTTTAATTAATAGGTAGCAAATATAAGACTCATATCCGAGGAGATTTAAATACATAACACGTTGGCAACAAACCAAAAATCGAAAAGGCGTCTGATATGAACATATCTTAAGGTTGAAAGACAGTCGACTGCCGCATATATTGCTGAAGTATAAACCTGCAGGTCGAGTACCTGTAGTCCGTCCTAAGCGAAGACGGACCGACGACTGTCGATGAAAACGGAACAGGCCAAAAGGTTCAAGAATGAGAAGGAGAAGGAGGAGAAGAAGAAGGAGGAGGAGGAGGAGAAGGAGGAGGAGAAGAAGAAGATGAGGAGGAGAAGAAGAAGATGATGATGATGACGACGACGGTAAATCTGACTGGTGGATAGTAACAGAATGAAGAATACGAGAAAGGGGAGAAACAGAGAAAAAAGTTGGAAAAATATGAAAGTGTCAATATAAAAGATGTCAACAAAGTAAAAGAAGGAAGCATGAGAAAACACACGAAGAAAATGAAAGGAAATTGAGTAAGCGAAGAAGTAACAAGTAACGACAATGGAAATAAAAGACAGAGCACAAGGAAACAAAGGTAAAGAGAAATAAAGAACGAAAAGCAAAAAGAAATTCAAATGAAATCAACAAAGAAGAAATGGGAAGGAAGCAAAGAGTGAGAACGGAATGAAGAGAGAAAGGAGAAATTAAAGGCTTTAATTATATGAAAACACAACAGGATGTGTAACTTTAAAATGAGAAAGGAGAAGGGCGGAAACAAGACCAAAAGAAAGAACAACCAGAACAACCAGAAAGCAGAAAACATTTGAGGCCTGAAATTCGTTTCAAGTGTACAAACAGTAATTTGTACTTCATGCCAAGTTGTTGGCTTATTAGCGTTGTTTATTTTGAGATGTTTCAACATAAAATCACTGAACCACCTTACGTGACAAGACAGCGCGGACACTGTGACCGCACAGCCGTTTCTTTAAGGTATCATAAGAAATAATGGGGAATGTATGTGCAAATTCGGTACGTACGGCTACCAGCGTCAGTCTTTTTATAAAGGCAGACACTCGTCTTGTCTACAGTGTTGCTGGGCACATCTCGTGATTCTGCAGTGCAGTTCGGGGGTTGCAACTTCCAGCTTTCGGTTCGTGTAATTAGCTGCGTAAGGCGCTTGTCAGAATTCACAGAACTGCCGTAAAAATGACGTCATATTCCGTGACCTTGACAGTGTAAAGAACAGAGCATTAATACACGGCTTGGAGAAGAAACAATATTTCTGTCAGTAAATGTCGTTTACATTATTTATAATTTGTCACAGGTTTCCTTGTGTGTAAGCAAATAAAAGTCTCGTAAAAATGTGAAGATAAAAATCGATGTGTTCAGCTTTTGAAACTCTGTAAGTTTAAGTCATTATTAATATAATAAAATATTTCCTTGGAGGTTTAATTATATTTGTTAACCCTGACAAATATTAATCGATTGAATATGGGTTTAAAGAGGGAAACAAGAATTTTAATTTTGGCAGCGTCCAAAGAACTGACAAGCATATTAGGTTGATAAACTTCAGTAAAGGCCTCTTATTACCATACTTGTATTACAGCCTAAAAGCTCTGGGGTTGCTGTAAGTATCACCCGGTGTAACACTAAAAAATTCTACGTTCTGCACACAGTCTGTTTATGTGTGTTTTTACGGATCGCAGAAAAAGCAGGGATTTTTTCCCCTACATAGAATTACCTGGTTACGTATATAAGGGAAACAGAGAGTGTCTACTGCGCTGTAGGAAATGAATCTTGAAATATAATTCAGGCTAATTTTCTTCTTCGAATTTTTAATCTGAACGTAGCAACAAGATCGACGTGACGTGATATACATTGTTGTAGTAACACAACGTAAATTGTACAGCGAAAAGGCATATGAAGGAACACCATTGCGGCATACGTCATTAGTAAGTCCACAGCGTGTTGCAATCGACACACTTAAACTTCAGGGAGACAGATACGGGTAAACCAGGGGTACGTATCTCCCTGAAGATGACCTGTACCATTCGAAACATTCTGGAGACATACATAAATAATACTACGTATTCCGTCCGACACAACCTTTATTTGTTATTATTATTTTTTTCAAAAACTACATGCTTTGATCAAGCCCATCGTCGTCAGATGTTTAGTTACACAAAACCTAAAACGCAAGGTAAAAGTGTAAATTTTTGCAAGATCTCACAAATCATATAAAATATACAGTACAATCGAACAGTAATTCTTGATGGTGTGTCGTACATCATCAAGAATTACAAGTTGATTGTAACCCACATCATTTGTGTGATCTCGCAAAATTTACGCTTTTACCTTGAGATTTAAGTTTTTGTATAAAGTAAACATCCGGTAATGATTGGCTTGATCGAAACGTGTAGTGTTTTAACTAATAATAATTCAAATAAATTCAATGGCGTTTAATAATAATAACAACAATAATAATAAATAAAGGTTGTGTCAGACGGACTACGTAGTGTTATTTATGTGAGTCTGTTTACACAACGGGATGGATAGCATCAAAATGCAGGAAACTCATTAAATGATAATTAAATATGCTGTATGTGCCGCAGTGGTGTTCCTTACACATAGTGCTTCAGGTACAGAGTGATATAATAAATCCATATAATATTACAACGGAAAAATTGTAACGAAGTACGACTTAATGGGATATCCAAAAGCTTTGTTAGGCAGGAGTACAGAACGTCGATAGCTGTGTCAGAACTTCCATACATCCATGGGTAGTTCGATACATAGGGCTGTAAATCTGTGTACGTAACGCTTAGAACTGGAATTTCACTGCAGGCTAAAATTGGTTATTGGGCTAGCATGATCCCTATTCAGAAATTGGAAACTAAGGGTCATAACGAGAAGTGTAGAGAAAGGAAAATGCTCTCTATGTAAGAAAGAAGATAATGTGACACATGCCCATCAATAAAACAAAAAGTAGGCAGAAATTGAGACAACAGTTTTTGAATTATAAATAACTGTACGTAAATGGAGAAATAGCACGTAAGAAAAGAATCAGTTCCTGTCTAACAGAACATAATAACAGATTATGGAACCATCAAAACAACGAGTCAATATAAATATTTGGGAGTTACTCTTACATCAGACCGGAGAGATTATAAAGATATACGCAACAAAACAGTTCAAGGAAAAGAGATCATAAGACAGCTACACTCACTTTTATGGAACGATACAATTTCGAAAAACACTACACAAAGTATATTCAAATCAGTAGTAGAGCCAATAATATATGGTGCTGAAGTATGGGTCATGAATCCAAACCTTTCAAAAAAAAAATTAATGCAGCAGAAATGAGTTTTTGGAGAAGATGCTGTGGACTGACACTAGAAGATCACGTAAGGAATGATAAAATTAGGGAGATTATGGAAACAGAGGTGACACTGACAGACACTACAGAAGCTAAACAACTTAAATGGCACGGACACATGAAACGCATGGAAGAACATAGACTACCTAAGACAAGATGTGAATGGACTCCAATAGAAAGGAAACAGAGAGGAAGACCGAGAAATACATGGAAGAAGAAAGCAAAGGAAGCAATGGATGGAAGAAATCTACAGGAAGAAGACTACTTAGACAGGAATAGATGGCGACTAGGATGCAGGATACGGCCACAAAGACTGTAACAACCCGCTTATATATAGAAAAGAATCAGTTGTAACAGGATCACGAAGTTAAAAAAAATAGGTAAATTTTTATAGAAATGAAATTAAAGCGGGAAAACGAAGTAACAGGAGCAAGGTTTAAAAGAAATGAGACTGGAAGAATTATAAATAGAAATAGTTTTTAATAGAAAAACTTAGATGAGGTTAGAACATGTCAGAACGTGTTAAATAAAGCAGATAAACTCCAACCCTTAGTAATAAAAATAAAGGATGTGTACTGACAAAAACCTGATGTTCCCAGTTATAACCATAGATGTGTACATGAGACTCAAATAGATTTGCTTTGCTTTGATTTGAGTTCATTTGATATCTTCCTGGATATGACCTTTATAAGTCTAAACATGAGATAGACTTATTAAACGATACTTAAAACTAGCGTTGTGTATCGCGATGGTGTTCCTTCATACATAATGCAAAATAAAATCAGCAATTAAAATTATAACCCAACATAAACACACATGTGCACATTCTGACATATATATGAGAGCGCGAGCACACGTGTATCGTGTGAAAGTTCGGCCAGAAATTTGGTATAGAGCTGTAATTAAATACCAGAATCAGGCAGATGAGTCTAGAATTTGAGAAGAATCTTTCTCGTCTCACAAAAAACGCTGTATTTATGTATTACACAGACACAAAGTAACGAAAGGTTAAACACATTAATTAAATACGCATGCGACTCATCGCACACACAGGACACTGGCTAGACGCAAGAGGGTTCATTCTTCGTGGGGCCGCCGATACCGCACCGTTGTCTCATTTAGCGTAAGGAGCTCTATATCAAAGGAGTACAGGAGTCTATTTTGTCGGGTCTAAGATGGCTCGAACGTGAGATTGACCATGAAATCCATATTTTGCGAAAAAAAGAATGCGTGGAAGTTGATTAACGCCGGCTTACGCTTTCATGAAATTGTGCCACAGTAAATAATTTGAAACAGGAAAGTTACTCTGTTATACAAGGAACTCTTGTGGACACTAAAAGCTGTACCAGTCCTGTTTCAAATCATTATACATTGTATTGCTTGCCTGCTCGCGTTTTGTCATTTCATGTTGTGTAGAACCCTATAACTCTGATTCTTGTTAAGTCACATGTAAATTACGCAACTTTCAATGTCGAAAGGGACTATGCAGCGCGTGGAACGTGACCAACTAGTTTTGTCAAGGTTACTGGATGCTTGACTCACTGAAGATTTTGCTTTACGATTTCTGAAAACGATTCCAGTGGCCGCGCGGTCTAAGGTGTAGGTCTGCTGCCGACCGCTTGCTGGGATCGTGGGTTCGAATTCCACCAAGGGCGTGGATGTCTGTCTCTTGTGCAGTGTTTGTGTTGTCAGGTAGAGGTCTCTGCGATGGGTCGATCCCTCGTCCAGAGGAGTCCTACCGACTGTGGTGTGTGTTTGAGTGTGATCAAGTGAAAATAAAGGAACAACCTCGACACCTGCTGCGAGCAGGTAGAAGAGGGAAGGACTACGAACGAATGAACTTCTGAAAACTCTGGTTTGTAACTTGCGGAGGGAAGACAAGGTCTGATTTTCGGGTGTATACGTAAGGAAACGAAATATTTGTCATTTTAACAAAAAAACGAGTTTCAGAACTAGGTTAGCATTAATTATTATTTAATTTCCTCATATTTTTCTTCCATAATCGTCATACAGATCACCGTGAACATTTCTCATAGATTAAAGCCGAGTTCAAATTACACTTTTCCGACACTAGTAAGGCGCAGAACTCAAATTTCGTATCCATGCTGCATTCAACTAATTAGTCACGGCTTTCATTAACCATCAGCACCTTGAAGTAGCACTGGTTCGGTCAAAACGTGGCTCTTCGATGTACGCCAGTCTCCTGATATTCAATTAAATGCGGTTTAGCCCTTTACAGAAGAATACTAACCTCTGATACGCAGTATAATCTAGATTTTCCAAACTAAACGGGATCGACATGTGGTTGGATAACCGAAGATGTTGGATAATGCGCAAATTCGTCAAAAAAAAAAAAAGGCTTCAAGAAATTTCTAAATCCATCCATGCATTATTTTCATTCTTATACGAAACTAGTCTTTCCAGTAAAGGATATTTTCAGTTTGTGCATCACCGCGCGGCACAAAATTGTAAATAGCATGTCATATGGTTACGTCGAATAAAGCGGAATGTCCGGTAACCGAAGGTCGAATAATCGAGACTCTATTTAATAAATATTCATTCCGTACTGCAGAGTAAACACATTCCTTCTCGATTGCAAAAATCAGCTAATGTTGCAGGGTAATAATGGCTGGTTGTTCTGAGGAACATAAAAAAGCATATAAGTGCTGTGTGTAAGAAAATTATTGAATTTTTGGAGCGTTTGCAAATTTGCGAAAGGCGAATATTAACTGTGTCATGTCTGTCTGTTCATTCGTGTGTCCGCATTGAACAACTCGGCTCCCACTGAAAGGAATTTTATGTAATTTGATATTTGCGCATTTTTCGGAAATCTGTCACGAAAATCTAAGTTTGATTAAAATCGGATAAGGATAACGGGTACTTTACATGAAGACCTATGTAAATTTATGATAATAGCTCGCTCAATTTTTTTTAGAATGAGGAATATTTTAGACGACGTTGTAGATAAAATCACAATTTCATATTCAAAACTTTTTCCTGATAATCGTGCTGTTTATGATATAATGTGGAAAATTATGGTACAGCCAGACAGATCACATGTGGAAATATAATGCTGCGTAGAAAATACCCGATTTGCTTGCCGGATAACTAAGGCAAGAATACACACACGCTCACAGTATTTAATACTTATTGTTCCACAACTGATTAATGCCGTCTGATCTCGTGAAGTGTTTGACGGCAACACAAAACCCAGGAAACTGCGCAACGATTTATCTGTCATTACGATCTGCTACCTAAATTGTACGTCTAAAGAACGCCATCAGCAAACGAACATTCTTTTGTTTCAATGCAGCATCGGCACTTTACCCGAAGACCTACGTACGTTTCACTGTTGCTGGCGACATAAATTTTTCCATAAAAGCACTGTTGTGCAGCATTCAGTATTTCTGCATAGCTGACAGTGACGTGTAGCTCAACAACACACACACACACACACACACACACACACACACACACACACACACAGCATTGTTGTTTCCACTGCAACAATGTTCACACCAGAGTGCCACAGTGTTACGCCGTGTACATTGCCCATCTGTTTTATACTAAATGTGGTGACTGATAAAGTAACCAGTGGATCTTAAAGGGTTAAAAATTCCGCAATCTCTCTTCCCATGGAGATAAGCCATATTTGGTTTCTGTAATCACTTATTTTAGTTTTAAGTTAAGTAGGCATGTGTAGTTTACGGCTATCTTAAACGATAGTTTTATCTAAGAGGATACAGACTGACCCTTAGACGTATGTGTAAAGTTCTCATCACTTGAGGACTTCAAGGTTCAAGAGCTCTAACCGTAACCACAGTTAGGACCCCGTGACGTGTAGCTGAAATAGTCTGTAACATTATTAAAGAACTTCCCATGCTGTTAGTGAACAGTGAACGCTTTGTGTTATCTGTTTATCTAACAACACTGTATCATCATATAGGCTTTTGTGGCGTCGGCGGAAATGATATTGAAGTGTGAGTTGGAAGATTTTGAAGGTGATATTCTTGACACATGTCAAGGTTTAGTTGACCAAAGAGGATGAGAAAATCATAAATAATCTCAGACAGTCGATAGTGTGGATACGGATCTGATCCGTGGTTCTTCCGTATATAAAGTTAAATACATGACATGCTTACCGCGACCTTTCGGTGGTAAATGTACACGAAAAGCTAGTTGAATGTACCATTCTCTCTAATTGAATATTACTCTTGAATGAAATATTACGAAGGAAAATCAACAAAAAAAAATTTCTTTGAGTAGAAGTTTTATACTTAGCTACGTAGTTGACAGCTTCATCCAATTTTTTATACTTAATGTGTGTTTAATATTGAAAGGAAATAAGAAACTTCAGCATGTCTTTGAGTGCGTTTTACACTGCTATCCACAAAACTTCTGACTACACAACAACAACAACAACAACAACAACAACAACAATGTAACACACGCTTTTATATTTTGCAGGTATACTGGACACACAACGCAATAATAGATTACCAAACAAGAATTATATAAGCTAGGAACAAACAGAGGCCTTGCATTACTTACTCATCAGTGCCAAGGGCAGTGAACGTTGCAGAACAGCTTTCCTTCGGTCGTTTCATTTTCTCAGAAATGTTGCGTCATGTAAGCCAAACACATCCATAGCACGCTTACTTCTGCTAATTCATAGTAACGGCATTAGTTATATATCCCTTCTTCTTTCTGCAAAGTAAATGTTTGTACAACACAATACACTACATTCACCGAATAAAATACAAGCACTTCAGCATTTCCTTCGTGTATGAAATGATTACACGACACAATACACTATATTCACCGAATAACACAGAAGCATTGCAGCATTTCCTTCGTGTATGAAATCATTACACGACACAATACACTATATCCGCGTTATAAAATACAACCACTGTAACAGTTCCTTCGTGTATATTATGAAAAAGTGAGCTGTCAACTACTGCGTTATTAAATTTTTCCTAATAATCTTCACAATGTCACTGACCACCGATTTGATCCAGGGTTTTCAAAATATAACTTCATACAAATACATACAAATACGAAGGTCGCTACAACGTTGTTGTGTTAGTGTGCTACTCAAATGATTCTTTACTCTTTTAGAGTCGAAAAAGACCTCTCTCCGGACGCATTTGACGGTGGTACTGTGAGGAAGATTTTCAAAATAACTTCCGTTTTCGGAAACGTTGCCTGTAATCCATCAATTACGTCTTTGTGCAAGCTTGATAATGTTGCTAACTTTTCTGTTCCTAACACAGTAAAGAAACTGATTCACTTAGTTTAAGTATGTAACTTCCATAAAATTTCATCTTACATTTTAAACTGGTACTTTTAGAAGAAAATTCCAAGAATGCTAACAGCATATTTAGTGGGTTAATTTTTCTTCTAAAGCTCTACCACTTGTTTTGGCACACAACGCAGCTCAAACATCATAGTCAAAAATTTAGGAAAGTCCGTCTGCAAGAACACAGAATTCCCACAACACTCAAGAACAATCAGTAAAACTGGAACATTAATTTACGACTGACACAGTACACCGTGGCAGCAATGTTGCCTGCCAAATATTTCAATTAAAATTAAATTGAAATCCCCCAAATATTTCACAAGAACCACCTTAACATGTCATCACTCAACACTGTACTACCACAACGGAGGAAAGAGACGCACTGAACCTTTACGACACAGGTAGTTTTGCTGTGGCTGTGTATGTCCTTGATGGAAAGTGAGGGGAGCGTTTGAGGCAAGACTGTCGGTTATTGTGGGGGTGGGTTACCGATATATCGAGGGTGCTTTGTGTTGTGGCAAGCAGTCCTCTACTGATATCACTGACCTCCTTCTAAATCAAAGCACAGGATTTGCGATGTTTTATGAACCGTGGACTTAAGTGGTATAAAATTTTGTTTGCCACACCAGCATGGCATGGTCGTCACTCAATACTATACCACCACGAAGTTTCGGGGGATCATGCTGCTTCCATCTTCAGGCTAAATTAAATTTAGGTGGAAGCTGATGTATTACGGAGGAAAAAATATGTCGATTACATGAGATAATTACGAGTACTGTGGCCAATCAGAGCAACGGAGAGGGAACAGTGGACAGATCTTGTACCGGTAGCAGATCTGTCACTTGAATGTGATAGAAAGTAATACTGAAGAACTTGAAGGATAGAATACAAACAGTGATTTCAACAACTGAAGAATCTTTATTGCAAAATGTTTGACACGAATTAGAATATCCTCTTGCTACGTGCAAGTCAACGAATGGAGCACAGTCAAAGAAACAACACAATATACTCCGTTCAGAACAACTTGTATTTAATGTCTACTCATACATGACATGTATCGGTCGTTGCAAAGTAGAAGTGTAAAATTTGTGAGACCTCAGAAAATATCAAATAACATGCGAGTAACTGTTAAATACATGTTGTAACTTGTAACAAGTTACAACATCTATTGTACAATTACGAGTAACTGTTAAATAAATGTTGTAACTTGTAACAAGTTACATTTATTGTAACAATTACTCGCATATTATTTCATATTTTGTGGTTGTCTCACAAATTTTACACTTTTTACCGTGTACAGAGTTTTCTGGTATGACACACCTGACGATTGTCAAAGGACCGAAACATGTCATGTAGGAGTAGATGCTGAATATAGTTGTGCTGAACTGAACATTCTGTGTTGTTTGTCTGACTGTACGTGCACAGCGGGGTGGGTCATGTTAAATGATGGGACACAAACTGAACTTGCACAGGTTAAAGAACAATGCGACTATATTTTCTCTTCATAACGGCTTGCGTTTCAATTCTTAGCAATAAATTCTGCACCTGTTCACACTGTTTGTAGCCTACATGTGTATTAATTGCATAGTTATTGTAATGGACGCTCTGTATTCTTCAGTGTTTCACAACCGAGAAGGTAAATTGTGACTCACATAACAAATAAACTTACAAGGCATGAAAGGAGAGAGAGAGACAGAGAGAGATAAGAATTCATATTAGACGAGTAATGAAACAGAAAGTCATGGAAGAAATTGGCTTCATTTCCGGGAGGTGGGGGGAGCGGGGCGGGGAGGGGAATAAACATCATCATCACACCGTTAGATGGTGAAAACAGGTGCTTGAGGTAGGAAAGGCAGAGCACAAATGGATATTCTGATAAGTGATAAAATTATTATTTTGAAAAGGCAGTTTGGTGGGCCCATTGCGAATAGCTGGAATTTTAATTTTGAGGCGCGTTCGCATAATTTCGAAAATCGACTATTAGCTTCTTCATGTCTGTATGTCGTCCTTCCGTCCGTCAGTCCGCATTGAACTCAGTTCCCACTGAAGAGATTTTTAAGTGATTTAATATCTGAGTATTTTTGGAAAATCTGTCGAGAGAATTTAAGTTTGATTAAAATCTGACAAGAATAAAGGGTACTTCAAATGAAAACCTATGTACATTTATGATAATATCTCCCTGAATTCTTCATAGTATGATACTTTTTCAGACAAAAGTTGTGGGGAATATCAAAACACATATTTTACGTTCAACAACTTTTTCCCAGGAGTCGTTCCTTTTATGAGATAATGTGGAAAAAATGCTGTAGAAACAGACAGGCCACAAATGACAATATAATATGGCGCATACATTCGCATGCTGGATAACTAAGGTTACAGACACACACTGATAATATGAAATACTTATTGCTTTTAAACGGCAAAAATAGTTACACGAACGTGCCTCAATAATGCGTTACAGTACGTTGCCTATCTTGTCATAAATTCAAATCTAGTGGGCTGCATAGGAAGCATGCAGCAAGAGTTTGGGGCATTCGTAAATGATATATACAAATCTAGTTCCTACATTGGCCGTGCCATGGCTCAGGCGGTTAGCCGCCGGCCTCCCACCGCGGAGGCCCGGGTTCGATCCCGGGTCAGTCCATGTGGGATTTGTGGTGGACAAAGTGGCACTGGGACAGGTTTTTCTCCGAGTACTTCGGTTTTCCCCTGTCAATTTCATTCCACCGGTGCTCCATTATTAGGAAAAGGACAAAAAAAAATAATAATCATCATCGTCATCTTCATCACAGGGTTGCACAAGAAGCCTCAAGGCTGCGGTGCGTCCGTAGCGTCTGCTGCGGGGCCCTTCACCAGACAGCACACTGCGTCCCCGTTCAGACAAGGAAACAGTCGATGTTTTCTTTGATATTATAGTTGTCACACTTTAGGGAAAAGATAGGAACTGGAAATTGAAAGAGGAAGCACTAGATCGCCCTCTGTGCAGAACTCGCTTTGGACGGGGCTACAGACCTGTCATAAGGCAGACTACAGAATGAATGACACTAAACTTTAACAGGTTAAAAGAAGAAAAGAACGTGGACAAAAATACGTGGAGGTACTATTCTTCGTTGATGTATCTGTATGTTTCACAGCCCTCGACAGTAAATGTAAGAAAAAATATATAATTATAAAGAGTAACTAATCTTCAAACCTGTCATTGATAGTGTCGGCGCTCCAATCTTCGAACTGATGTATACTGCATGCTTGAGCAGTGACATCAGTAAATAGTAAGGGAAACAGACTTTGGTACTAATCGTTCAATATTTTTGGTTACAGAATTGTGACGCAAAGCTGATGATACCACCGGTATGCAGGACCGGAGAATCAGCACTAAGGGCAAGGGCCCTGGAGAAGGGAAGACCAATAGCAAGACGGAAAATAAGCCAGAACTTGTGCCACCAGATGGAGGCTGGGGATGGGTCATTGTCTTTGCTTTCGCACTCAGTAATGTAAGTTTGAGTCTTCAGTTATCTCACGACGCTTATCAGCTGCAGATGTTATGGATCATCACATTAATTAAAATGTTCATGAATGACAAATATACGGTGGCTTTCGAAAGTTGGATGATGCAGATACTAACATGCCTCTTACTAAAGTAATCAGTAGTAGGATTTTGGTTGAGTTACTGGGCGTTAGAGAAGACAGTGCTTACTCTATTTATGGCGTATGAAGCCCATGATGATGATGATGATGATGATGGTGGTGGTGGTGGTGGTGGTGGTGGTGGTGGTGGTGGTGGCGGCGGCGGCGATGATGATACTGATGATGATGATGATGATGAAGAAGTTGAAGTTGATTAAGGTGACGAAGAAGAAATTATGCACAAATCCAGCTTTGCAGTGGTTAAATTCATATAATAAATGTTGTCTTAACAGGCTTAAGAATTTAAAAAGAACAACAACAAATTCAATATTTTCTTAACTCCATCAATGAGGCCAGATACCCGTTACAATACCAACGGGCTTGAAGATTCGGTGAAAGCGAATGTCCTTAACACTATACACTTTTCTGCTGTTCTCACGGGTTTTGTTTCGAATATTGCATCACGGCTTCTTGTCTTGCAGAGTAAGCATCACCACTACAGTACGAGATCTCTAAATTTACAACGAAAAGAACATTTACTATTCACATTTACGTAACAAATATCCACCAGAATCTACGTCGTAATAGCGGGTATCTATTCGTAACGGCCATACATGTGTGCTGCTTTGATTTATATACACTTTAAGTATTGATTAAAAGCTTCAAGGGTACGCTGAATTTGAGGACTGTATCTTTTCTTAGAGATATTAACAAGAAAATATTGACGCAATTTGTAATGGGAATATTTTAAATTTTTTTTTTCTAACTGGTTGCACACAATTACATGATAAGATTACCTCATAAATGCATTAGAGAAGGACAGTTCAGCAAAGAATTCAATTTCGTGGCTATTTTATAATGACACATTCATGTAACGGATTGTTTAAGTCATCTCATTTAGTATAATTAGAATGATCGTTTGGCTTATTGCCCATGACGATTCTAGACGAAACAGTTTTATTTTAGCATGTACGCTGTTAATATCCGAGTATAAAGGTCAGTTATTACTGACGCCTGTTTACAAGCACATTACTGGCCTCGAAAATTAACTGGTCACGAACGAATCTTAACCGAAAGACACAATATAGTATATCTGCAAAACACAGTCTAGCCATTATAAACGCTTTGAAGACTAAAAGGAAGACGAGGAGAAGAGGCAGAAAAAGCAGATGACGAAGAAGAAGGCCAAGTAAAGAGGTGGTGTGGTTAGCGAGAGGTACTAAATTTATTACACAAAAAGAAAATTTCACGGTTTTGACTCTTCGCAGGCAGTACCCACTGGTCGTTCAGATGAAAATAGGTTGGAGCACGGTAGGGCGTTTGGAAGTAAAGAAGGTGAAGTGATGGGAAGTGGCCTGCTCTGAGTACGCAGAAGAGGCAAGAAGACGATCGGTACCTGTGTTTAGCCTGAATGAAGTGTCTGCTCAACGTCAAGTGACAGAGAAACAGACAGACGCAAGGAATAGTAGAAGAGTAAATGGAAGGGAAAGTCGTGCGGGAAGAGAGAGAAAGACAGACATTTTCTTTTTCGTTGAGAAACAGCATATATTTGTCAGAAGTTTCTCAGGCTTCGACCAGTCTTTCTTCTGACAGAAGTAGCATGAAAGTGAAGGCGTTAGAATTAACAGTGTGATTACAATCATAATGTTAATGAAAACTCAAGGGCAATTATCTCAATATACTACTAATTATTAGTACCTGGAGGTAATGGTACCTTCAGATAACTGCCCTTGAGTTTTGATCTACTGGATAACGTTAAGTGCATTATTTTGAAAGATAAATAGTAACTGGTCAAAATTATGTTTTAAATTTCACTCTGTACGTCACAGAGAAGGGGGCATCTAAAAATCGGATATTTGTAAATGCATTGACTTCAGTTCCTTTGCACAGTTATTTAGTCTTGCTCAGGAAACACGAGTTCCTGTTCAATATTTTTCCGTCTATGCTTATGTCATCCTAGAAGCGCACCCAGGGGCAAGGGGCTGCCAGACTGTAACCCCCCCCCCCCCCAGAATCGAAACTTAAAAACTTCAGATTTTGTAGACACGACGACATCAAACGTTTTACGTGATTTGCCCTTCACGCAATATGAGACATTGAAATCGGCTGATGACTAGTATATTAGAATTTTGAAAAAGTAAAAATAATTAGGACGTCTTAGATTAAATTAAATGAACAAAAAGAATCGATCTTGCGATTTAAATTAGATGAGTGAGTCGTGGAACAGGTATTTATACTTCCTATGTGTATATATATATCGTAAATGCATTTTTAAACAGTGCTTTGTTAAAGTTGTACTTACTACATGATTTTTATAACATAATTTTTAAAACTGAACATAAATTACATATAGCGTCAGGATCAGCCCCCCAGATGAAAAATTCTAGGTGTACATCTCTGTCATCCAAGTGGTCTCTTCCCTTCGGATTTCTCTACTAAAATTTTGTGTGCATCATTTCCAGTCCTTTACATCCTGCTACATGCCGCGCCACCATACGGCTATTGATACATGTGTTGTGTTTATTTCCAGGTAATAGTCGTGCCTATACTCCAGTCATTCGGTTTGCTGTTCAAAGGCAGATTCGATGCCCTCGGTATTTCAGGCACTGATGCTTCTGTCATTATCAATGTTAACTCGGCCTTTGGAATGATTCTCGGTAAGTAATACATGGCTAATGAATATCTCCACGTCAACGCGTCTGCCTTGATATCTGGGACCATCTGGTTCCAATGCCGCTAAAATTTATCTTAATTTCTAATGGTTTCGATGTAAGTTTACCGGGAACTGGCTCACCTGAATTAGAAAATCACGTCTCAAGCTCATACGGGACACCTACTAACATACAGGGTGATTCAGGAGGAAAGGTCAATATTTTGGGAGGTGATAGTATCGGTCATTGTGAGAAGAAAAGTTCATATGGACATGCGTCTGATTAGAAATTATTACAGAGATAAAGCTGTTTGAATATACAAAGAAAAAGCAACGTGAATGGTAATAAAGAAAGAGAAATTACGTGCTGTACATTGTGTTTAATTTTAACTTAATGTTTAAATGAAAAATTTGTTGCACAGAAAAGACAAATTTGTTACAGTTCACAATAAACGTCCGAAAAGCCCACTGCCAACCTCCATGAAATTTGCAACTCGTGTGCGAAGATAGCGTATTGTTCGTCTGAGTTCCTTTATGCAGGCAGCAGCATCCAAAATGCGAGCGAGCAATTCGACTCATGTATCCACCTTTCTTTCGTAAATTTAACTCTTCATCCAAACCGACAAAAAAAGTCTAAGGGGAAAAGAAGAACAATGCGCGCCTGATTCAAACTGCTCTATCTCGGTAACCAATCAGAATTAGACACATATTGTTATGAACTTCTTTCTCACAATGACCGATACTAACGCCTCCCAAAACAATGACCTTTCCTCGTGAATCACCCTGTATATCTCTTGATATTTATCGTATAATTACACCATTACCATGGATTTTAACACATGCATGCTCAGAGCTACTCATATTCAAAAACCAGCTCAGAGCTACTCATATTCAAAAACAAGAAAAGTCTGATTCTTTTTAGATTAGGGAGAATTTCACTGCGTTTGGCTTTACTTAGACATTTTGAACGGCAGAGGCATCTTGAAACACCTTGGCGTAAGTAGAAGGATTAAAATAAAATGTTTCTTTAAGAAACACCGTGAGAGTGTGTGGACCTGATTCATCTGACTCAGGACAGAAATCAGTGGCAGACTTCTGTAAACACGAAAACCAGACTTCGTTTTTTATAAAGTCGGGGACTTCTTGTGTATTTGAAGACCAATTAGCTTCAGAAGAAGGAATCCGCACCAGTGAGTTAATAAATTAGTTTGTTGGTTTGCTACGTCTGATTTATTTTGTTTTCTATAACGGTTATTCATTTTGATTTTGAAATTAATATCCCATTTTCATTTTCACAGGCCTTTTCAATGGATTTCTCCTCAGAAGTTACGGTTACCGGAAGATTTCTATAGCTGGAGCTATTATAAATACCAGTGGAGTCATTCTCACAAGTCATGCTAACTCTTTTGGATATTTTCTTGTTGCGTATGGCATTATCTCATGTAAGTACAAAACAAATGGATACGAAATTTCCTGAGTGTATGGAAGACTTGTTTGTGATTAATATATTTTAGTTCTTTCCGTCAAATTCTTTACGTATTTAGGCCTTATGTAAAGAATATAGCCACGCTGTTGGTATTAGCTGTCATACTGTATCCCATAATGCAAGTGAAATACTTGTCAGAAACAAGAATATTATACTGCCCGCCCATTTAAATAAGATATGGATTGCGACATGTAAGCGTAGTTGCCAGATTGAACTCACATTATTAACAGTTCACTTTTTAGGCTGCACACCATAAATTTATTGATATAAGACTACACAATATTTACACTTATAGAATAATAAAAATCGTGTAGTCGTTGGTTACAAACTAGACGATTTGTATTCAATTGCCGACAGGTGTTGGTAATATTCTCTTCGCTAATTTGTCTAGACAGTCTTGGGTCCACACATCCACTTATCCAGTGGACTGAATGGAATGTTTCCTTAGGGATAAAGCGGTTGCAGCGTCAACCCAATCACCTAGCTTCAACCAGTGCTTAGTTAAGAATTCGTGGTCCTCAAATACAACAGGGACAACGTGTTTGGGAACGCGGCTGAAGTTCACTGGATTCTACCACCAAAGAAATTGTGACATTACAGAACGATATAAAGTTAGAAATGTAAGTAGCTGATGGATAAACAAATGTCATACAAACTGAAAACGGATATAATATGGCAAGAGACTGCCCTTTACAACTACCATTATGTCAACGGCTTAGCGGAAAACAAGCCGACCAAAATGATGATGGAGTGACCGAGCCCATTTGAGAATCAAACGAATAGACTTTGATATCACAGCGCTATAAAGTCGATGGTTATGAGTATGAGTGAGTGTGGGTCCAGCCCTTACGGTCTCGATGCACGTAGGCCTTGGCAGGCCCTTTGTGCCCCCTCACTGGGTCCAACTCACAAGAGCCCTGTCCTTCTAAAGAAGTTCCAGATGGCCCTTAGACTCAGCCCTCTAACGTCCTCAGGGTCCAAGAAAAAGGATCCCAGATAAATATGTCTGAGTGTTGCCAGGGCTTCACACTCACACAGTACATGGGCTGAGATTGCTTCCCCAGCCCCACATTTCCTACACAAGGGACTATCTACCAGCCCCATTATGTGAAGATATCTTGTCAGGGTGTTATGCCCAGTAAGAAGGCCAATAACCACACTGGATTGCGCCCTGTTAAAGGAGAGTAGCGTGCTCTTGGCCGCAATACGGAGGCCCGACATCAACTCTGGAGCCTGTAGTTGATGATAATACTGATAAGGGTAAAACTTTTTTTGTTTGTAGCATTACGTTATGAAATTGTGAATGATTTTAACCATCACTGCAAAATCAGTTGAGGAAAATCAAATATGAATTATATTTTGCATGACTTCCTCTTGATAGATGTCAGTTCGCATAAACATGAGTAATAACTTTAAAGCAGCACTACTTAGCGGCTGTCGGAATGTAGGAATGCAGTAACTGGCTCTGCGGAGATTAGTCTTTCTTGAGAACAGAGAACTGATTCAGCTAATCAAAAAATATTCCGCCATTTTTGGAACTAAGATTTATTCCCGTGATCACAAGGGGGCCCCCCCCCCCCCACTGGTTCCTGTCCTGAATACAGATGGATTCATTTACCCTTGAAATCCAGTTAGTGTCTACAATCTACTTTCTACGTTTAGAACTCCAAGTGAACTAAATCTTTGTGATTACAATTTTGTACGTACTTATCAGCTCTCAGTACATTCACCGCTTAGTCTTTGGTCTCTGAATGCGAAAGCTCGGGTTCGATCTCAGGTCACTCCATGTGGGATTTGTGGTGAATAAAGTGGCCCTAAGGCCGCTTTTTCTACGATTACTACTGTTCTACCGAGTCACTATCATCCCACCACTGTTCCATATTCATATTTCATTCATCCATCACAACCACCGAAGGTTTATAATCTTCACAACTTATAGCATCGTTAAACAAAACACCGCTATCTCCTTCCTATTTCAATTTCCTTGATATGACTGCCTCAGTAACGCAGGCTTATCATAACTGTTACATTTGAAACTTGCAACCTTAGAACCTTGCAGTAAATGAGGTTATTCAGCTAAGCAGTACAAAGACGATATAAACTGAGAAAATAGAATGAAATCACAAACGTATTTTTGGAGCTCAAGCAGTTAGTCATTGTCTGTTATCAAAGAATACATATGCTTATCTGTGTTGAAGCTTAGCTATGTCCCGGAAGGGATAACAGTTTTCATACAGGCCAAATATTTCTCAGAGTTTGCATGAGGTGATATGTACCTGGCTATTTCCAGCAGGCAGAATTACTATCTGTTTGTTTTTTACTAAGGAATGTGTAAACACGTGCTTATATTTTATGGCGCCTTATCAAGAGAGTGTCTGTCATGGTAAAAACCATTTTAAATAATGTCATTTCCGTTTCTTGATAAAGCAAGCAGAAGACGATATGATGCCGTATTTCAAAGATAATGATGAAAATGATGATGATGATGACGACAGTAATATCTAATAATAATAACAATTACAAATTTATTGCAATTATGTATAAAAATAATGCCCACAATTATATCTAATTAGTGCACAAAATTCAACAGCAGAAGCTAATAATAGTATCAATATTCCCATCAGGAAGCAATTGGCGTGGTGCCGAAAAACTACTTGACTTTGAAGAAGAAGGCATTACGATCCTTCGAAACTTTGGAACTGCTTGCCCAATATAAGAGTGTCACATCCCAAAAGACTTGATTTTTCACCAACATCACTGTGAGAATCCCAAATATTGCAGCCTGGACGAGTGTGAAATTTATACATCCCAAATACGGCCTCTCCAAGAAAGTCCAAAGAACGTGGCACATTGCTCGCAAAATTGGTATACAATCATAATTGGTTACAAAATTTGAAAATAATTGGCAAAAGTTGTAATTATAAGTTAACCAGTGCAACAACTGAGGGACGACGTTAAAGACATCAACAGCAACAACCGAAAAAGAAACAAAAATAGCAACACGTACATAAACAAGAATTAATGTGCTGATTCAACAAGCCTAATGGCAAATTACAAAGCCAGAACGACACAAAATGGGAAAATCAAGCAACCAACAAGGCCCATTTAATAAAGACACGTTGTACTGCGCTGCTCAATAGTATGAATAAGATTAAGACGTACATGTAATTTGCTAAAAATATCGATAGATTCTTAAACAAAATCACGAAAAACAGCTGCACATATAGTCACAGATCTCTTACCGAGACATAAACATACTAGTAAAAACGTCCTGTATATTCTGTACATAAAGGGTTCCATATGTTTCGACACCTAGCCGTTTCGATAACTGCTTGAAGATCTAAATTCGTCTACGGCAGATGTGGCCAGCTAACCGATAATCAGGAGCCATACTTTAGGAGGCAACTTAGGCAAGATCCGTATCTTTACTTATAAAAAACGTACGGTAGCAACACTGCTCACTGCCTGAGAGACAGCTGCCAGCGCTTTGTGTTAGCGACAAAAGGAACTACTGTTTGTTGGGGAATGCACTAACCCAGGGGGTTGTCACACTTTTTCGCTGGCGTAAAATTACATGAAACTTAACAATTTCAGCGTACCACTAATATTCTTTATTTGTGTTTAATTAACCCTTTAAAGACGAAGCGTTTCTGTTTTATATAAGGACTCAGTGCGTACCGCGCTGTAAACACTCTCCACTTCGGTTATAAAAACCAGTCTCTTAATGTTTTATAAGACAAAAGTTGCTGTTTGTTCTGAGATCCGTACAAAACACATAAACGCAATGTGGGCACCGCGTAGAATTTTTTAATGTTAAGCCTGGTGGTATGTAAAGTTACCGCTAGGCTTTAAAAGGTTAAACAACACGAAACTGGGAAGACTGGCTGAGAGCGGCGTTGTTTATATAATGTTGCTAGAAATGCTGTGTATTAGAAAATATATTTCGCCTATGTTTTACTTGTTTTTGACATTTATATCCTGTTTTATATTTTTATTTTGTATTAAGGCTGCATACCAGTTGTTGACGTACTAGTAGTGATACGCCTATCACACTTAGAGAAACCATGCACTTCTATTAATAAGATAAAATGTGTTTCCTTATTTGATGGCGTCTTATTCCTATTCATCGAAATACAATGGGTTAATTTCAGTTAGCTATGAGTCTCCGTTCTTTATAATATCTCTTATAACACCGCTGACCGTCATCCTCAGTGACTGCGTAAAATACAATGAACATTACTTCTTACGGGCAACTTGCGCGAGCCGCGATGTGACGCCCCTGATGTTGAGCTAAATAATATTGAAGAATTCAGTTACTATCACACTGAAAGCACTACTTTATTATCAGCTAGTACAGGGGAATAAGAGCTTCTTTATTCTTAAACCCATACAAAACCCTTAAGTACACTTTCTGGAAAAACACAACTTATAATGTTAGAACAGGAACTGCTTTAGTGAGTGACAATATTACGCTACTTTAATTAATAACACTTTTTTAATGGAATCTCCTCATTTATGTCACGTACTTATTGTTAAATATCTTGCCTGTGTTGTTAAAGTTCCGTTTTGTTTTTAAATTCCCGACGATTCCACAGTCCCAGCGTTCGCCATTCAGAAGCACGCTGAGGAAGGCAAGTCACATTTTTAATAATGATGTCATCAGTTTACGCTTTATGTTGTGTTATCCACGCACTGCGTGTATCGGAGAGAAGTCGTAACTCTTTCAGTCATAGGATTACACCTGCAGCAGTCTGGGGCGAAACGTGTACAACAGGGATTCTCAATATCTGGTTCACAACCCAAACATGGGTCGTGATAGGTTTCACGCTGAATAGCGAAACACCGAAAATAATTCTAAGTGTTCTTATAATTATTATGTTCTAATTCTGTGACGATTTGCTGGCTGTTGAAGGGGCACGGGTACAATTTGTACCATTTTTACTATTTGTATCAATGTAATTTAACGATTTTGAATCGTCGACAAAACACTTTGAGAACCACCCACTTAACAACTTAAAAAATTACACATGGCAATTTTATTTCAGCTGTCGGATTCAATCTGCTGATGTCCGCTTTAAACTTGGCCATCAACACGTATTTCCGAGAGAGACGTAGCAAAGCTGTGGGATTCGGCATGACAGCCATGGGCCTGGGTCCAGTATTTATGCCTATCGTCATTAGTAAGCTTATGGACATTTATGGAGTTACGGGCACTGCACTTATACTAGGAGGCCTGTCCTTACATTCACTCGTGGCAGCGCTGTTGCTGCAGCCAGTGAAATGGCATATGAAACCGAAGGAAGTCTCTCTGGAGACGATGGAAAATGCAGATGAAGTGGACGGAGAACCTGATGACGAAAAAGGTAAGGACCCTGCGCTAGGCTACCATTTTCTGCACTGTCTTGTACTCATGCGCAAAAACTGTGCCAGGCAAGGCATGACTGCCTGCGAACAGCGTTCTTTATGTGGTTTTACAACCACAGTGACACACACACACACACACACACACACACACACACACACACACACACACACATTTACACATAAAAATGCTCCCAAAATCACCATGTTCTGTGTAAGGGCGTACTATATGGCACTGTTCCCCTGATTTTCTTTGTTAAGTAGATGGGTTGCTGCAAAATTTGACCTATGCAGTAGAATCAAGGTGCTGAATTGCCAAAAGCATTATGTTCTTTCTAAGAATGTACTTACGCAAATTTTGGATTTCAAAAGACCTTTAAATCTTAGCCGAAAACTTTTTCGTTGAGGATATGTATCTCGAAAATGGAGAAAAATTTGAAACCAAACATCTCTGCAACGAATAGGTTTTAGGCAGTACTTTAAATGACTTTCAGACTGAATGTTACCTACAGTAGACCCTCCGAGGGAATTTAATGTGTTCCATGTTCGTGCACTGTATCATACGAAATAATAAACACCAACTGATGCACTAAAATATACAAAATCTTTATTCGTGAAGGTCTCCTACATGTTTCGACCCTACTGGGTCATCTTCAGGGAGAATGGTCTGGATAAACTGTGGTTGCGTTTATACAGTTAAGTGTGAATGTGCCCTAGGGCACATTCACACTTAACTGGAAGGAACTACTCCTTTCTAAACGTTTTCATGTTTGATATGAATTTTCTACGTCCGTATTACGGATTATCCTTGTGATTTGGTTTACAATAATTGGAAAAATGATTTCCAAACTGATTTAAGAATTTTGTATGTACTCATATCTTCCACAATTTGCGTGGGAGAGATGAAAAATGTATACAAAATTTTAATCGAAAAAGTGACATTTAAGACAGTATTTCTCAAGAATAACTATTTTCCTTGAAGTTAGTTGGTTAAGGGCGAAGAATAGATGCTTCTGTGCATATGGAATTATAAACTGTCTTGGATTTACTTTATACAGAGAAAGGGAAATCGCTCTGTTGGGATGAGTCGACAAGACGACGTCGCACTCTGTCGACAGATTCTACAGAACAAGACATCGACACATGTTCGGTGTACGGTTTCGAGACGCCGCTCATGGAACACCGTACAAGTATTGGAGCCAACGGTAAGTCAAACAGCTCTCTGTACGTATGTTTCTTGTTAGTCTTTGTCCATTTCTACAACAGCAATTTGGGATATTGGGTTTAAAATTTCTCTCGAGGTTTTGCGTTTGTGGTTTTGTTAACGATGCAGTCAGTATCTCAGAAAGACCTGCAAAAATTATGCGCAGATGAAAGGATAATATTAAAATGCACGTTCATGGAATAGGGTGTGGGCGGAGGCATGGAGTGGATTAATCTGCCTCAGGATATGGACAAGTTGTGGGCTTTTGTGAAACCGGCAATGAACCTTCGGGTTCCATAAAATGCGGGGAATTTCTTGACTAGCTGCGGACCTGTTAGCTTCTCAAGAAGGCTTCTGCTCCTTGGAGTTAGGCTATACAAGCCAAAGAAGTATGTGCCCCAAATGCGGATTTGGAAAATATGCGAAAGAATAAATATTTATTCTTCACACATGATGTAGGGGACCTTCTAAAATAAGAAGGATTGTTATTACAGAAACTGTTGTTTTGACAGCTACTGCGGGGCAATCAAGCTTTAAAGTTTAGCGTACACATCCCGTTGTCAGTTCGTACAACGACGATCTGTGTATTATTTTCTCTCATTCAAGCTTTTCTTTCTATGCTTATGGATGACTTCATTACTGATCCCAAGGACAGACTTCGCTGGTGACCAAGAATAACCAAAATCCATCCACCCACGTGGCGTAAACTTAGCACATACGCTTCGAAACGTATTTAAACAAACATTTTAGTAACATAATAATATAGATATGTACACTGCATTATTAGTAATGCATAACATTTACCCTTCTTTTAACAGCGAGAAGAAGATATTCTATGTCATCTTTCAAACGAAGCACTTCGCATATGGAGGAAAATCCTAACAGACACACAGCTTCTGGTATCAACTGGTGGGCGTCAGAAGCGTCTCTTAACACAGTGAACGTCGGCAGCAACGTCAGGATTGACGACAAATCATATCAACCGCTGAGCGTGGTCGACGAAGATGAAGATCGGCGAAAGAAGAAGGAGGCCAAGGAAGACACGAAGACAGCCTCGACTTTAGCCTTGTCTAATGTTAACTCAAACGGAGTAGGGTTAGTAGCTTTCAGCTTTAACTCCGTTCAACGTTGACAACAATGGAGATTTAGAATGTCTGTGTTTTATCTCCACGTGACCGTAACTTCAACGGCGTAGGATTAATACATCTCGGCAGTAGCTCTGTCTCACGTTAACGCCAACTGTGCAGGATTAGCAGCTGTGAAGTTTAGCTCCATTTAATGTTCACTCCAAAAGAGTAGAGCGAGAGGATAGGTCTGCCTCACCTTCAGCTCTAAAGATGTAAGGTTAACGGGTGTCAATTTTAGCTCTTACTAAGCTACAGAAAACGGAATAGGAAAAGTAGTTGTCCAAACGGCAAATTTTAGAACTCACATATGCAAGGAATATTAGAGTGGGGATATTTGGTTGGCCAACCACGAATATGTTTGTGAGCTGGCAGTATTGTTGTGTAAATCTGCTGTATCAGAGTGTTCGTGATATCTTTGTGTGTTGTACTTTGTAACGAAATGCGGCATGCAAATGCATATATAGGCCCTCTTATGAATTTATTAACTTATTTTTAGTTTCTTTACGGATACTCTCGGTAGCCTTTCTAGGTCGTAAAGCGTCTATGGTAGATAAATGAATATGGAGAAAAGCCTGTTCGAAAGCCACTTTATTCACCACAAATCCCATGTGGTTTGCAATGGATGTGACCGAATTCAACATCCAATATGCTGAAGAAGAAAAATGATGAAAGTAAAGAGTAAGTAACGAATAAAGTCAAACCAGAGTGCGTGAGAAAGAGTTGATACTTGGCAGAAACGACGTTTTAATTCATAAGCCGTATTCTGACGCACGAGCAGATATACAGCTGGCCCTATATTACCAGAGAGCTAACAGATAGTACCAGCATCCCATGACCAGCCTGCAGTGCTTATAAAGAGTCTTCAGGCACCTAACCACCACGACTCTTGAATTTCGTGTTAAAAAGAACAAGTTGTGACTTCCTAAGAGCATATGAGCTTAAATAATGTTAAACAGGACTGGAAATATGTTTTTTGGCTGATTAAATTATCAGAAATGGAAAATATTTTACAGAATTTGAAATGCACGGGAAAGTGTAATCCCCAATTTATGAAACGACTAGCCCTTACTGTGTAAATAATATGGATTTAAACAATGTCGATAGGAAAGGAAGTATTTTTTATTGATACAATATACTAAAGGACACTTGTGGTTCAGAGTGTTGCGCATTATATGCCAGTTGTCTTTAAATTTTGATAACAATAGTACGTGCGTTATTTCTTCGAAGTTTGTCATCTATTTAACAGTCTACATCACAAGTCATTTTTAATTTCCCTGTGCCAATTTCTAACAATTCCCATTATTTTCCTGAAATATACTTAGGTATGTAAAGATTTTTATTTCATTTCTTTGCCACTGACTAAGGGAGTTACAATGCCACGAGCTTAATTATTTCAAAATAATTAATTAATTTAATCTGCGTAAAGCTTGTTTGCAGAAATATTAAAATCATAATAGTTATAAAATTGTACACGATCCAACATATTAAACTTTGGCCTGATTATGTTAAGTAACAAAACGTACCTAACAAAACATGCTGGAAATTTAATCCACATAACGGAATATATGTTTATTGTGAAGATATTTTAAACCCGTGTTGCTAGCTTAGTCTATTATGGAACAGACTCGTAAAAAAGAAAACTACTTTTCGGCTTGGCTCATTGTTTACAATAGAGACTTTTTCAGATCAGACTTTTAACATTTTACTATAACGTTTCATAAATTTGGCTGTCTTTCAAAAGCTTGTCATTGCTGGCTCAGAGGAAGCAGAGAACTACTGATCTGTTTAACAGAGAGCAACAAATTCGTTTTACACGAAAATAAATTATATTAGTTCATATATTTAAACGTATTTTACTCGAACACCATTTTTAAAACCCACGAAAATATCGAGAAAAAAGGAAGAAATTGCTCTACAGAATTACCAATATGCTGATTCGTTTTGTCAATCGTTATTTGTTCCAGGCTCCTGAACAAGAATGGAAACCTGCAGGGAGGTAAAGACTCCATCAACAAGGAAGAGAATGAGGAATTAGAAGAAAAGAAAGAAGAACTTACTTTCTGGCAGCGGCTGGGGAGAGGCGTCGTGGCCTTTTTCGACTTAGGCCTTTTGACAGATCCAGTCTATGTGAACTTGATGTTGGGTATGTCACTCGCCATCTGCGCTGAGTTGAACTTCAGTCTTTTGACACCCTTCATCCTGGCCGACAGGGGGTTCGATACCGACCACATTGCCATCATAATGTCTGTGATTGCTGGCCTAGACATTGTATTCCGTTTCCTGGCGCCATTCTTCAGCGATTACTACAAGATCCGCGCCCGTGATATGTACATCATCGCTCTCTTTATGCTCCTGTCTTCGAGGACGTGTAAGTGACAAGTTCAGGCCCGAAATTATTATCATTTCTTTGTACTTGCAGAAGAATCCGTCAGTGTGTCTGTCCTCCCCAAATTTTACCCTGAAACCGTTCAACCGACTTCAATAAAAATTAATGTTTTGGTTAGACGTTTAACCCTTTAAAGACGAAGCGTACCTGTTTTATATAAGGATTCAGCGCGTACCGCGCTGTAAACACTCTCCACTTCGGTTATAAAAACCAGTCTCTTAATGTTTTATAAGGCAAAAGTTGCTGTTTGTTCTGAGATCCGTACAAAACACATAAACGCAATGTGCGCACCACGTAGAATTTTTTAATTTTAAACCTGGCCGTATGTAAAGTTACCGCTAGGCTTTAAAAGGTTAATATAAATACCACCTAGAGAATATTCAATTAAACACCATCAATTTACACCAGATGATGCAATAAATAAACTGTGGGCAGAACGCAGAATTTTTGAATGGTCAAATTTGCGGTACATGAAGGAACCAATTGGCCTTAGATGGTTAAATTCGGGCAACTTTAGCGGCCTACAGAACAGCCAAAGCAGACAGTCCAGTGGAAGAATGATAGACGCGTAAGCGAATGAATAATGATTCATACATTGTTGCATCATGTTTATTTTTATTAAACGGATGGCACCATAGTGCTGAAAGATGTTCTTATAACATACATATTCCAATCTGAATACCCACAAGAATTTGTTGTAATGTGACCGAAAAATTTTAATGAAGACATTTGAACATAGAACGTAACTGAATTTTCTGTTTGCAGCTCTGGTATTCACTCAGACATTTAAGTCTGTGGTGGCGGTGGCTGTGGCCCTAGGGGTAGCCAAAGGTGTGCGTACTGTGTACATGTCACTTGTCATACCAAGCTACGTGCCGATCGAGCGTCTTGCCGCTGCTGCAGGCATTCAAATGGTCGTCAATGGAATCCTGCTTATGGGGTTCGGACCTCTCATTGGTCAGTAGTTTAAATGCATAATATTCGTACTTGTGTTGTTTACATATGTACCTGCATATCAATTGGTGTATGAAATGTGTTTTGGAATGTACTATTCAATACTGATATACGCAGGGGGGCCCACTTTAAGAAAACAAAAACCAGAACTCTTAGTAATATTTATATGGTGGGGAGTGGGGTAAAAGACAAATTTTTAACCCTACACGCAGAGAGAAAATCAGAGTAATTTATTAATATTACCGTAACGGGTTAATTCAGATTAAAGTATGACACAGGTACAAAAATAAGACTAAGAATAAGGTTAGGAGTTCTACTAAAACTGAGACATCCAGTTGACTTACTGATTTTTCTTTGTATTACATCCCTTCCTCATCCTTCACAGTTACAGTCCAGCCTCTATTAGTCTATAATCTGCATATCTTCCTCTTCCTCTCCTACTCCTTCCTGTCAGTGGCTGGCTGATGACTGCCCTGCTGCTGCAGGTGCTTTCTCCCACTATGGAAAAGTTAAAATATTCGTATCAATATCCAGAAATGCCTTATTTTTATTACCTTAAACAAATCCGGGGCATTTGGCGTCCCAAAAAATTTTTGTGGGACACAGGGACAGAGCTCTTTAAAACCCACAAGATAGGGAATGTGCCAGGAACCCCGGCATGGATGGGATCCCTAGCTGTATGCGTGTCAAATCATCGTCCTGTTCTGCAACTATGTAACGGTTTGTTCCTTCAGTGTTTGTAGCTCGCGTATTAGGATCGTTCTGCACACGCAAGATAACCTTATCTTCCTCAAGGTCAGGGGAATTCTCCATAAGTAGTTAAAATGGATGCCAACGTACTTGTTGTCGATAAACTGGTCAGCACTCATTCTTACTCGAAAGGTCTTAAGTTCGGCTCTAAGATGGGGAGACAGCTTTTTCTGAGGTATTTCATTGTTTTCCTCAGACCCTCAGAAAATTCTGCTATATTAGCGTGCGTCAAAACTGGTTAAGTCCGTGCTCTTTCACATTCTTCTCACGGCATCTTTTATAATCTTTCTGGCGTCCAACGCCATGTTATCCACATAGCTAAAAAATTAACTCCATTCAGCAGACCCCTCTTTGAAAACTCAACTGGTCACCAAGCCAGCGATTATGACTAGCCCTTTACATGGGACCCAGCTACCTACATTTTCATGTGAGGATGGGAAGAGATACAGTTCGCCAAACGTTGCGGTCTTCCCCTTACACTACACAAAGCCCAAACACCAGGTACACCTAACCAGTGTATGCTCATTGTCTTTTGTCAATCCAGCCTTTATTCATTATTTCTAAAGCTGGCCCCTCATTAAGCACAGTTTCTTTGTTGCGATGCTGAGGTAGATATTTGGGCCTAAGAGGGGACTAGGGGAAAATATATAATGAGAAGCTTCATGATTTGTACTCCTCACAAAATATTCGGATAATAAAAACAAGAAAAATGAGATGGGCGGGGCCTGTGGCATGTATGGGGGAGATGACAGTTGCATATAGGGTTTTGGTGCGGAAACCTGAGGGAAAGTGATCCACTTGGAAGACCTTGGCGTAGATGGTGGTATAATATTAACAAGGTATCTTCAAGAGATAGCACTGAATTGATCTGGCTCAGGATAAGCTCAGGCGCTTTTGAATACAGTAAGAATATGCGAGTTCCATAAAAAGCGGAGTACTTATTGTCTAGCTGAAGAAATACTTGCTTCTAAAGAAGGACTCTGCTCCATGGAGTTAGTTAATTGGAGAGTTATTTAGTCTCCCTCCTTATACAATTGACTTTATTTGGTGTCTCTCTTATTATGAGCTTTCACCTAGTGTCCCACGTGTCTAGCACGCTAAGCTCTGTAAGTAAACTTATTAGACATGATTTCATAAATGAAGCTTTGACCTTTCAGCAGAAACCGACAGCATGTCACATCTTACGTAACGTTAGCCGTAAATATATTCAAGGTCAGATTGTGAGTTTGAAAGGTATTAAATGGGACTGTGTTAACTCTTCAAGTACATGTACTTAACAGCACTGTGAACTGGTAAAGTGACGTTATGACAAGGAATGCGAAATGGTAGGATACTTGTGAATGTTGAGAATGTAAGAGACTCCGGAATTATTCAGAAGCGTCTGAGGAATATCACGAGGAAGTCAGGACATTGTCTCTCCAGCCGAAGATTAAAAACCTGTTTCTGAATAACATAACGCTTTCTAGCAGGATTCCTCACAAAGTAAACTCCATTACTTCTTTACCCATTCCTGCCACATGGCCAACCCATCACAAACTCATTATTTAATGATCCCCATAATATGCTAGGTGAAGTGTGTAAGTAGAGAACATAAACTTTAAAACTGATAGCGTCGTTAAATAAAATGGCTCTCTGTCTCTCTCTGTGCAAAAGAAGTTACTCGTGGTGTATTCTTCCAGCTTTGGAAATGGCCACATGATTGGCCACTAAGCGTGGAACAAAGGCTTCGTTCTTTACTTGTGGTCCACTTAACAAGCTGTCTGAACTTCAGACTTCATAGCATTGACTGCATAAACTAGCGGATAATAGATTTCAGAATATATGTAATAAAGCTATATTGGTATTATTTGCGGTAATATTCTGCAATTTACATTGAGGCAGGGGGAAAACCAGGAAACACCCGAGTTAGACTACCAGGTATCCCGGTCGATATTTGAAACCTGGACCTCTTGAATACGAGGACTTCTACTCACCCGACCGCCATGTTCGGTCCATTCCCTCATAAGCTAATGTAATGTGACGTCTGGAACCTTAGCCCCCGCCTGATATTCGGTTTATTACCATCTTCAAAGCGGCCCCAAAATGGACCCTATTATGAGTCAAATGCAACCACACCATATCCTCCCACACTATTTCTTTATGATCCAATTTAATATTATACTACCACGTACTCCTTTTCGGCCCTGAGGCTTACTGACTAAATGTTTTATAAGTTTCTCAGTTATCTACCGGCTGGACGATGCGGGTTTCGAATCCCGTTAGATGTAAGCATTTTTTTTCTTCTCCAAAATGTGCAGACCAGCCCTTGGGTTCACCCAGCCTCCTATGGATGGGCATCCGCGTTCTTTCACTTTATTCATATGGTTCACCCAGCCTCCTATGGATGGGCATCCGCGTTCTTTCACCTTATTCATACCGGAATTTATGCATGGAGATTTGTTCTGCAAAATTTTTTCTTCTCCTTGTTATCCACACAAATATAATTAAGTTACGGGTAATTTTTATTACACAATTCTACTTGTTAACAGCTTATCTGCTAATGTCATTGAGCAATAGACAGATCACAGTATCAAAGCGTTAGTGCCGGTAGAGTTTAGATAAGTGCAGATTGTTTAGATTCTATTAGAGGGCAGTGATTACTTGCTTGTTCAAATTACACCTCCCTATCCTGAGTCACATTAGTCTGTTCCTCAACCTAACACTCGATTCTTTTAATATCCATTTTAATATTATTTTATGTTGTTTATTTTGTTTGTTGACTTTGTGTTTGGTCGCTTTTAACAGGTTACATCCGAGACGTGAGTGGAGGTTATGACTGGTGCATCGGTTTCATAAACCTGCTAACTTTTTCAACAATAGTAATGTGGATTTTAGAGATAATAATAACACGCTGCCGACAACGAAACGAGGCAACAGAAAATGAAAGCGTCTAGAACTTGACATAAATATCTAGCATTTTTCCACAAAATGTGTTACGAAGCAGCCATCGATAGCACCGGCGATACACTACCTGCATTGCCTGACGCATGTACCTGTGAAACTCGGTGGATGGAAATGGCGATGTGGAAGAAAGGATATGCCAGTGGAAGTTGTCCAGTCTCAGTCTTACCCATCACATACCACACAAGGAATGAGAGTAAACAAAGGGAAGTTGTGTCATGTGGGTGGCTGGTCTACACCAGGGTAATGAAAACGGAGAAATATTGGTGAAGAAACGTCTGTGTACTCGTGAGCGAGAGGTGAGACGCACCACAGTGAAAATTTGTGAAACTCAGCTTCCAAACGGACGCCATGTTACTGTGAGTCACAGCGAATAAATTCACTGAAAAAGTAGGCGACGTCCTATGAATAGCAACCATAATGATGTCTCCGTAATCTCTACTGATGTTCTGTTCATTTATTTAAATTAGTGATGTGTTAGTAGAAGAAATAATAGTGTATTGGCTTCATATGACTGGAAAACGTCAAACGAAAATACAACTTGCAATTACATATGCGTAGGTAGGGAGATAATATTAAAATGGTTCTAGGCGAAACGATGTGAGAGCCTACGCATTGGAAGTAACTGGGTTATGTAGGACATGATAAAATGTCATACTTTTTTTTTAAACACAGAGATGGACGTTCGGGTTTAGAAAACATAAGTTTGAAAGGTGATAAATTTCTAAACTTCTTACACTAGGGAGTCCGGTTGTGGTAAAGAATGTATCAGACAAGTAAAGTATTTATATATTGGTTGTGTACTGGTATGTGTTCAAAGGTGCTGGCATTGAAGAATAGTTGAATGTATGACACAGAAGGCAGTTCCAGTCATAATAGATTATGCAAAAGCTTTCTGAGTGTCCCATTACTTTTGTCACTGTAATATAGGCCTACTTTGTGGAAAAGTAAAAGCTGCGATTTCCCAGATTCGATGGTCCAAATTTGAGATACCCCTTTACCTTAGGCATCAAACACATCAAACATTTCTTGAAACTCAGGTGCAGGAAAAGTACTTGCAGCCCTGTTTTTCCCTTAAGGTTTATGAGAGTGCCATAAGCTGTGTGTGTGTGTGTGTGTGTGTGTGTGTGTACATTTTTTGCGCGCGCGAGACAGAGGCCCCTTTAAGATTTTGAAATAAATGCCCAATTATCACGAAATTTGAAGTGGACTTTGTTTTATAAGGACACCAAGTCCAGCCATAATTTTTCTACCCCGGAAATGAGAGAGAAAGGTTTCTCTGAAACGGTAGTATATATCTCTCAGACTACACGGCGTCACATCCCAGAGGACTGTAAAGTTTTCTTGTATGTTGCCAGTAGATACTGTGAGAAGTCCATGCGGTACTGTTCCTGTGGGTGACGTGTTACGTGGACCCAACATCTTCGCCCCTCGCCCTCTCAGAAAAAGTGGTGTATACATCCTTATAATTATTTTAAAGCGACAACAGACACATTGTACGAATTTTTGTATAATAAGGGGATTGTGTTATGGTGCATCCAAGAAACATGATCCAGTGTCATGTAAAGTAGTACAAAATGAATCATAAAGAAACAGAAGTATTTAGCATATTTTACTTTCTTTGTACTCGTAAATACGGAAATCAGTGGTCCCTGAAATATTTAAATGGGGAATGGTATCATACCAATACACCAAATTAATATTTATTTATAGAATTTACGAAATATCTGGAGTGAGGATTCAAATCACATTCATATATCAAAATAATGCACATCAGTTCAACCCTTTAAAGAGGAAGCGCGTCTGTTTTATGTGACTCAGTGCGTACCGCGCTGTAAAGACTCTCCACTCCTGTTATAAAAACCAGTCTCTTAATGTTTTATAAGGCAAAAGTTGCTGTTTCTTCTGAGATCCGTACAAAACACATAAACGCAATGTGGGCACCACGTAGAATTTTTTAATGTTAAACCTGGTCGTATGTAAAGTTACCGCTAGGCTTTAAAAGGTTAACAGCTTTAACAGTGTAGATAACTATATGGATGGGTACGGTGTAAATGTCGTAAGGGATTTCGGATTCCCAAATTTTTTATGCGGTAGGAAACAGGAAATTCAAGAAAGAGAACCGTTATATACCAGCACAGAGGCCTAAATTACTTTAGATGCTAGAGACATTCTGTTAAAAGTTACTTAACGCATTTAAAGTGCGATTTTTTTCACTTTTATTTGTTGCTATACTCTGTGTTCTTGTACATATAAAATAAACACAACGTCATTTTAACCACAGCCGATTTATTAACATCTTACGTACCTAGGGTCATATTATATAACCCTCCATACATAAGGTGCTAATAGTGTCAGCTGTGTTTAAAAATACATTGAATTGCATTCGTTTTGCGTTTAAATAATGTGATTAACGTCCAACCAAGACGTATGCAAAATAGAATCAGTGTTCAGGATAAACTGATGCCCGGGGCACACTACATCGAAAGGTAAAGGTCACCCTGTAACATGTCATTGTAGGCGCAGAGGGGAAGTTGCGTAGGTCTCCTCATGCCTAATATCGGAGCTCTCCGGGGGCGGGTGGTCAAGACGACGACCCGGCCGCTTGGAACCCGGGAAAGAGGGTCGGTACCCATTGCATAGGAGTCTGGGTGGGCTTAGGGGCCGGTATGGACTGGTGTGGAAACTCTCACCCTCACCGAGGTCCGAACCCCGAACCGTCCCAGCCCGTAGCAAGTCGCTATATCGACTGCGCTACGAAATGAACAGTGCTACATCGTATTTTCCAGTTGGTGGCGCTTTAGAAATAAATCGAAAAGATAATGGCTCCAGATCTTTGATATTTCAGTGTGGTGGTAGCAGATATGAAAGGTGCATGTGTAAGTGTGGCTGCAGTGTCAGCACTGTGTGAAGAATCTCTGTTACAAGTGGACTGTGCAGTGATATGCAGGGAAGTGGTGGGTGGGGGTAAAATATGTGGAAAATGGAAAGAGTGCAGGAAAATTCTATATTTTACTGCATTATTTCCTACAAGACCTTAAATTCAAAAAGCATAATATTTTACAAAGCATTCCCTCGATAGCTGCAAGCAATTAAAGTGAAAATAATACATCATTTCTGGAAGCTGTCGACTGGGAAATATATCTGATCAGATTATGGATTAAAAACCTTTCCAGTTAATAGAAATCCATTTTTGAATCTGCACCATTACTGCTGCTGAAAGTGGTGCAGGCAGCGTCCTAAAATAAACCACAAACTAACCGACACTCAGCAAGTTCCACTTTAAAGACCGATCTTCCCAACCGCACAAAACAGGTAAAATTACAATTATGCGTATCTTAATCTTCACCTTTATGTATATCAGATACTAAGACCACAGGTTCTGAACCGAATTTGGTGTGTTCTTATTTCTTCATGAATGCAATACTAATTTATTACTGCTGATCCCAAATATTTGAAATTTGTTGCATTTTTAACAAATCAAAGTTTATTATTTAAACTGAATTAAACACAGTTCTAATTGTTTTACAACGTTATACACATTTAAAACTAGCAACTTCTTCAACATTTACAAACGCCAACAAATAAGACTGCTGTGAATGCTTTAGCACAAGTATAATCTTGCAATATTATCAGCAGCCAGACTTGATTTTGGTACACACACAGGAAAATATTAATCTCCTAAGAAAACACAGGAATAGCAAGCCATACTGCACATAAAAGACAAAACTGAAACTCTAATAATGCGACTCCAATTTGGAGGAGAAAGTCAATGTATTTAAATTACACATAAGGTATTCATAGTGTGATGCTAAAAGGCAGGGAAAAATATTTCTGCTTCACCTTGATAAGGGATAAACACAGTTCTATAATGATAATGTCATGCAGCATGTGGCCAATTATTTGGATTACATGACGTAATTCCACAGCCTACATAGTTCAAGCTGTAGACTGGACGATGGAGGAATTTTGGTGTGATCCCCTGCAGATGCAAGCGATTTTTGAAGTGCACAGACAAGCTTCAGGGCCCACCCAGCCTCTTTTCAATGGGTAGGCCTCTGAGCGGCCCTTGTGCTGGGGGTAAATTGACCAGGGAGTGAAGCTGACCATTCCCCGATTTCTAATGTTGAGAGGGAGAAATTTTGGAGCTGTAATTTCACTCATCACGTTTGCCTTCCTGGCATGGTGCTCAATTAAGCATATGAACAACTCTACAGTTTGTACCATGCAGCAAGACTACAGTTCATCAAATACAAAGGTTTTACTAAGCAACAAATATGTGCTTTCTTATGGTTGTGTTTACTGTGTGGTTATATACATGTTAGTTCAGCACTCACAATGACTGAGTGCATACAGGAAAATGCAATGTGCATGCAGTGTGGTAAGTAAGAAACTCACATGTTGATTGTTATAAGCGGATGCACTTCTGCATGTTTATGTACACCATGACACCTACTGACAGCAAGAACGACCTAATCATTTATTGACCTTCCTAAAAAAATTAATTTCAGCCACAATGACCATCCTGAATTGTTCAAAATAAATATCATGATATTACCATTGAAGAGCTTGTTAATGTGTACATATAGACAAAATGGAATATGTCCCTCATACAATTGATTAACTACAGGCAGTTTGAGTAAGGCTTTTATCCTGGCACAAATGGATATTTTCCTTATTGCTACCACATATATACTGGCAGTAAAATTTACTGTAGGCTGCCAAAAACAAATTTAGTCAGAATGTACAGAAACAGCTTTGGGAATGAAATATACACAAAAGATGATGATGCAAAGAGAGAGAGAGAGAGAGAGAGAGAGAGAGAGAGAGAGAGAGAGAGAGAGTGTGTGTGTGTGTGTGTGGGGGGGGGGCTCCATGCAAGCTATCCGCAGGTACTTCAGGTTACAAACGCAAAGCAGGTGCTGTAACTTGCTACTCCTATCATAATAAGAATGCAGCAGTAACACATGCAAGAATACATAATGAATCCGGCTATTGCCTTGGGTGTTACTTTTACTTGTACATAAAATAACACAACCATAATTCAGTACTACTACTAAAACAAGCATTCCTTTAAAATGGACTAAAATGGCAACCAAAAAGGCAGCACACTAAGAAAGACAGTAACATAAAGTGTCTAATGAGTGTATTAACTATCTTTGTTGTTAACATGCATGCAAGTAGGCTTTTCATGTTATACATTTATGATACACAACAGTTATCTCCAAAGTTCACATGAAAATGTACGTATACATACAAATCCAACTGAAGGCTACACATGCGTAAACATATTTGGATATTACCCGCCGGTGTCATAATGTATTCAGTAATTACAATTATGTTACAACTTCAGTTCTTATATGTATAGGAGGTTTGAATATTATTATGGTTTGATTGACAAATGATGTTTAATAAAATTTCACTAATGGCATGGACTGTATTTTAGAACTAGTTATGTGTATACAGCTGATACATATTATAATTCATACCAGGATCACACAGAAGATTCTTTTGGGAGGTGGGGGTGGTGGTGCTTATGGTCAGAAGCACAAGAGAAAATATTCTGTGGAAGCAAAGAAGTCATAGTTTATCAAGCATCACTTAGCTTTATTACTAAATAAAATGTATTTCCTTTTCAATTGGGCCCCTTGGGAGGTGGGAAGAAGCGCAGCACCTTCCTACACCTTGGGGGTTCCTCTCATAGATGCAAGTCATATAAGATGCTAAAAGGGCTTGAGCATGCTCTGTATGAACATTCAAAATCCATTTTCACATCACATTTATGTTGATGCACGTTGCTGAACATTTAAATTTCCACTAATTATTACCTGGTCTATTCTTTTTGTGTTCAGAAAATAACACAAGATTTGAAAACTGGAGTTGTTTCCACCAGCAGGTGAAAAGGTGAGGAGGCATCTACTTGGATTTGATGGAGAAAGCAGTCTTCAGTCATGGCACCTGCATTTCAAAGGCCTTCCCACATCACACAGAAATTTGTATATAGTTTTGTACACATACACTGAATCAAAATTCTGCTGTTAATGTAAAATACCTGCTTACAAATTGTTTTGTTTAATGGAGTTTATACACAAGTAAGTTTGTTGGGCAAATCACTGTGGAAACAAAATATTAATAGGCAGCTTTTCATTTCGCAGTTTCTGTTGCAACTTGTCCTTTGTCAACCAGGTACTTATCATATCACATAATTTACATGAGAATTCGACAATTATGGGAGTGGTCACTAATTTTGGCTTATGTTCAACTTGAAGGGTTATTCCTGAGTTTAAGAAGTAATCACAGCCAGTCTTTCAAATACACATGTTAACACTGTCTTCCCGTCCATGATCCTTCTTCCAAGTAATCTCTCCTTTTGAGGATTTAATAACAAAAATCTTGTAAACATATTTATTTCCAATGCATGTTACATATCTGGATTATCTCATCTTTTTAATTGTTACATTAGTATAAATTACAATCCCATAAATAATGTTACCAGCTCTTTGTGTTAGTCCATCTGGCCTGGATCCAAACATCTTTCTCATCACTTTGCTCTCAGACACTCTGAACATATGCTCTTCCTTTGGAGTAAAAAACCATGCTTCACATCTACACAGGATAAGAAGTAAAATTACAGTCTTGTATATTTTAAAGCTATTTTTATTTATTTATTTATTTATTTACATGCGCCATGGAAAGGTAAAAGTTCTAAACTGAATGGTAGATAGGATTTCCTGAATTATATCTGCCCAGTTTTACCATAAATATCTCTTAAATTTGTTATATTTATTAGCAAGTACATTCCCCAAACTTCAAGAGCACACGCCGCATTTTATGATCTATGCTTAAAATTTTATGATTTCTAGAACCAGATGCATACAAATATATCAGCAGAACTGTTGGCTTTCAGTCAGAAATTTTTATTTCTTGCATTCTACTTGGAGAGCTGGAAGTTTCTTTTGAATGTCCATCAGCCACATGAAGAAAAACTGGTCTTGAACCTTTCCTACTGTCTACATATAAAATCATTATTGTAATAGTTATCCATCCAACTGAACGGTGTATAACGTCTACTGTTTATACCAGTACGTACTTCTCCACAAGGCTAACTTCTCCAACAAAGCAGTTGATAGCTGCAGTTGTGTGACTAATATTCAGCACGCTCAATATCCAATAAAGCACATTTATGCTTATTAGGGATTCTTGTAATTTTCCTCAAATATGCCCTGCAAATAATGCAGTACTTTACCCTAAATTTGGAGGCAGAAAGTTCTTCCAAAGTTGGTACCTGTCTACCAAACTTCACGGTATCATATCCCAGCAAAACATAAACTTAACTAGTACGATATTACCTTTAGTAGACCATGGTCCAAAACTTTCCAGTCCATTTCAGTTGACCACAGTCATTGTCTGTTCATTTCAAATTTTAAAGAGGATTTGTTGTTGACTAACCTGACATAATAATCCTTGCTTCCAGGACTTCAGGTACTGCAATAGCAATGGTTCTGGATACCGAATTAGCAGATTAGGTAGAAGTCATATGTCTGCGATTACTGGACAATATTCTGTTCATATGATGCTGGCAGTGCAGTCCATTGAGCAATGGCCGTAACAACCATGATATGCCAGTGACCAGGTACACAACAGCAAGCAGGGTGAAACAGCTAGTGAGTCCTTGCTGGTCCTTGATGAATAAGTCTACACAAATGGACAAAAATGAAGGAAAATAATAATGGTACAATGTACACAATGTACTTAGAAATGACTGTTGCAGTTGTGCGTACCTAATGGACTTTGATGGTCATTTACTGCACATACACAGTTACTGTTGGAAAGCTGACACTACTACAGGTGGATCTAATATTTTTAGGTATACACAGAAATGATTTTTCCTGATATATTTTTTAAAAATATATATTGAAAGGTGTTTTGAAAAACAGTTGTGAAATATATTGATATATATATTATTCTCTCTGCACACTGATGAAGCATTGAGTTCCAAAAGAGGGAGGGAATTTGTGTACCTGATAAGCAAACCATATTTTCTCAAACAGGACTCTTTTCTGTGGAGCTGGTTAGTCTCATTCAGTGTGAGGAAAAAGATTCTGTGAAGATATCCAAACTACAAAGTATTCTAATGGCAGTTAAGTTCAAGTGGTTATATGTTCTTATGCAAACTATGATATTGCTGATTTAGACATTACGATAGGCTTGGGTATTTTTTGTTTTTCTTTCCAGCACCACCTATCAAGCTGTCAAGTGTTAAAATATTTGAAACTGTACATCAATGTTGTAAAACTTCCCAAGATTTCAGGAATACACAGCACCACGAAACTTAAGAAGGCAGGGTAATTTCAAGAAAAAAGTGTATGATGAAATGCATTACTTGCCAAAGTTGTTTTATGGCACTGTATGAGACACGATTTTGAACAAAATCTGCAGTCTTGAAAATTTCTTACAATCAATAACATAAAATATTGACAGTTTCTGTTTTTGCAGATTTTGACTTCATAATGTACTGTGATGAATTTCAGAAATGAAGAAAAAATCGGGTTAAAGTAGTTGAAATTTATATATCCTGTAGTGTAATTACACACACACACACACACACACACACACGCACGCACGCACGCGCGCGCACACACACACACACACACACACACACACACACACACGTGTATGTTCTTTGCACCCAGCGCATAAAATTAAGGAAAAATAATGGATTTATCTGCCTGCATTTATTATGACCCAAACCATGAAAATATTTTGATTAAATGTCACATTGGTGTGTGCATTAAGGTTTGTCTGGAAAATTGGTCCATGTTGGCCAAATATCATCTATATAGTACCTAAGCCTGTATTGAAATCGAGTCCAGTCTTAGGGAAAACTTTTTTAACACCACTGTAAAAACCTAAAATTTCACCTTGATTTTTTACATTCTATGAAAAATGGTGCACCACTGGTCCCTATCATTACACAGAAAAATGCACACATTTTTAAACCATACCTAAAATCCATTTCAATTTTATTATCGTAGACATGCCCATGTCTCCTAACAGTTATTTTAGTTTTAGGCGCTTCAACTAGAATTTTGTATGCATTTGTCATCTCTTTCATGTATCTTCCATGTTACAGAGACTCCATAATTTCAAAATACATACAGTGAAAGATTAATCCACAGAACATCTATAGTGATTAAAATTTCTCTGAGATTTTAAATATTGCAGCTTGTGGTTCAGAAACCCCTACTTACCCCTTATTAAACAACCTCATTTTCTTGCACAGAGATTGATGGAATTTATGTTACTAATGCACATTAAACTAAAATATACCATGAAACTTTGAATCATCAGACATGCAGTTTTGATTGTAATTAATGTAAACTGTTAAGAATAGTGCAGTGAGTGGTTTTGTGACATGTCTGGCAGAGAATTACCATTGTTTCTGAGGAACTGACTTCCTCAATATTATCCAAACCATTAAACCATGCTGTAAGACGTCACTTCCTAGGAGACAATATTCACTGCCATAACAACCTCAGATTTCACACAGTGTAATTGTTGTTATATTTGTTCGGTCTCAAATGTCCGAAAATATTTGTGAAAAAATGTATAAGAAGGAAAAATGAACAAAAGGATAACATTTTTTTATATCAATAGTTGTCAAATCTTTCAGATACACAGAATGTGAAAACAGCAGGTGATTTTGTAAGGACTGGTTTTATCCGTGTCCTGTAAGTATGAATCAAGTTACTACGAACATGTCTAAACGTGTACTGCTATGATATAAGAATAAACATATTTATGTGACTTGAAAATAGGACATAAATCATAATCAGGTATACTGGATATTTAGAATTTACAATTATGCATAAGGACCTATGGAACATTAAATTTGCGAGAAATATGCAATGTTTATACAACACGAGGGGAAGTGGTATTATAGAGATGCATGTACACAGACTGTTCTCTTAGGAAGGGCACAAATTGAAGGAAATTGTTATTCATCTCACTTTCAATTTAAAATTTTATATTAATATGTCTCCTGTTGGTCATTTAGAGAGTCACAGGGTTATGGGTTTTCAGATTCCAAGAGTTATTCTGCAACTGTCACAGATGGTTACATACAAATATGACAGGTATTACTGTTCAATTTTTGACTTCATCTACTGCAAGACATGTTCAAACTGTGTTTCATCATCAGCAATACATTGCATGGTTTGTTGTGGCAGTGAGTTTATGGCTTTGTAAAGAATATCCAGTGCCTCTAGAGGAGGGCATCTTGATTTTTTGTCTCATCTTTGTAAAACAATGGCTTCACATGTCCCTGGGAGGATTGAGACCAGGGGATCTTGGTGGTAAAGCAAGTGGCCTCTCTCTGCTAAACCAGCGACAAGGATAGGTATCACACAGAAAGTCTTTCAGCTTCTGGTTGAAATTTGGTGGAATTCCATCATGATTTAGGTACATAGAGAGTTGACAATTCAGGTCTTCTGTGTTGTGATGCTGTGATGTGATGTGTGCGCACACACACACATGCACAAAACACACAGCTACACAGACACACTCATACAGTATATTGACATTTGTGGTATGCGTACTGACATACACTAAACAACACGCTCAAGTGATCCATAGACCGTAGGTGAAAAAATTGTTCCATTGACATCAGACTTAACATTCCAGCTATGGTTGCTTTATTTACCTTTTTACATTACTTTCATTCAAATGGACTTACTCATGACAGACCCAGCAACTAGCACAAGAACTCCTGAGAAGAAATCCAGAATCACATCCACCCTGGCAAAGTTCCAGGTCCCCAAAGCATCATAGACTGTTGTATTGCCTGTCACTATTGTAGCTCCCAGGCCCAATCCAAATATCCCACAACTCAGTGTCACTTTGTCATGTGATTCTGCCTTGGACAAAACTGAAACCACAAATATACATGTTGCTAAGTGCTCCATATAAAACTGTTTTTCTCAACATGCATTACCTTGAGGTAATAAACTTCAAATAGGAAAGCTGAATTAAAAAGCAAGAAATGGCTGCACTATTACAGAAGAACTGTCTTTGGGAAGACTGTAATTTGTAACAACCATATCCATTAAAGAAATGTTTTACATAGTGAAACTGGAAAGACATTCATTGAATTAACTGCAGTAGGGCAGATTAATGATGATGATAGAATGCAGCAGGAAGGAAAACGTGAAATCTATTCAGTAGAAAGGTACTCGTATATGTGTACATATGTTAAAATGATAGGCCTTTCAAGTTATTTCCATATTATTTTATATTCAAAATATGAAAGCAATTCTCCTACAAAAGGCAAGACTTCTATATTTGCATTACATCCATTTATGTTGTTATTTAGAACACAAAGGCCTTCTGCAATTTCAGCACTGTCACCCCTATTACAATTTTACTGCAGGTTTGAAGTCGATAATTTTGACAAAACTGGGTCCATTGGTTTATTCATTCATATTGCACCTTTAATTTGTATTTACTTCTATAGATTTTTATGGTATAGGCTTATACTCTTTTTTCATCCTGACAGTGTGCAAAGGCAATGTCACCATTTCTGTATCTTCCTGGTGGATATTTGTCACTAAATTATTTGTGACTTATTCAAGACTTCAGTGAAAATGCCAATCGTGATGTTTGTAATGACAATTTAACTGTGCACTAATGATTTAAAATTAAATTATACTTACGATGAAGCCCGTATGCTGCAACTACATTCCCAGCTGCAAACAGGTACTTATGCTTACTAGAAGACATCTTGGAACACCATGGAGTTACAAGTACGAAACACAACCACACAAATCCAGAAATAGAGACAGAAGACACAGCTTCTCCATTTGTACCCTCATCAATGTGTCTCTTTACCAGTAAAGGACTTAGAACTGCAAATCCCATTGGACAGAGCCTCAAAGTAAATCGCAGCAATAGAGATGGGAAGATATAAGGTATTGTCACAAATTCTGAAATGTGCCAAAAGAATGGGTTATAGCAACTCTGTGAGTATCGTTGTCGAAAGACACGGCAATATTGGAAGTGGCAACTGCAGCTGAATAGTAGCCTGTGTATTAACTGGGACAGTGATGATGGACATCGACTCCACTCTCTCAATAATTCTGGCTCCTGGTGACTGTCAGATGTACTGTCAAAATCAACAGTTTCTGAAGAAATTAGTTCAGCTGTCCAAAAATGATGTTCAGGCTGCCTAGAACCAGGCAAAGATAGTGGAACTTCATGCACTTTGCAATATTTTTCATCTGTTGTAGTAGCATTTGCATGTGTTCTTATAGGATCTTCTGGCACCTCAACTGTAGACAAATCATCGGATTTCATCTTCCGAGAAGAGTCTATGTTATCTATTAACTGATCTCTTCCTCCTAGCTCAGCACTGTGCCATTTCCGACAACTGTGCAACATTTGTCCTTGACGGCCACCTAAGGAAGATGATGTGCTGTTTGCAGATAACATTTGTTCAATGGTTCCTGTACTCCACCGCTTTGGAGTATGTTTTATGTCATGGCGTTGTTTTATGTTATTAACATGCATATGAACATTACTCCCATTTCCATTTAGTTCATTAGAAGACTGAATGCAGACAGTATTCATATTTAATACGGAACTATCTTTCTGCGCAGGAGATCTTTGATTTTTTAACTTCATCTCACTGAATACTGGCACAATATTATTCAAACTTCTTACTTTCCTCATCGTCAAGTCAAGATCTCTTACGACAGAAAAGTTCTGGATTTCAGTACTCTTGCTCAGTAGAGGATCAAAAGCACTTAAATCTGTCTTCCCATAGTTAGGACCAACTTCACCTAAACTTTTGGTAGTCCAGACTTCACCATTAACAGAAAACGGATTAAATCGTCCTGTTATGTCCTGTTTATCAAGCGCAGAATTTTTAAAGATGTTTTCAGGTGTTTTATTTTCTTCATCTTCCGCATCACTAATATTGCTGCCGCATGCAGATCTGTATTCTGTCAACCCATTTTCCACACAAACTGGCACCATGCCTTCCACAGCGCCTACAGTCCATCTTTTATTTTCTGAGAAGCTGTCAATTATCTTAATATTAACTTCATTAGTATCTAAACAACCGTCCATACTCTTGGCCCCAGAGTGCAGCACTCTGTCTGTGAACTTCATATCATTGCTTTCTGCATACACATCTTGGTGGATATCACTGCAGTCTGAGCTTGAACTCTCTTCAGTTTCTTCAGGAATTTCAGGCAGGATCTCAACACCGTTCTTGTTGCATCTTGGACTGACTTCCAAAACCACAGGCTCTTTGCCACTGCAGTTCTTTAGTTTAGGACGGCTATTGTAAGAGGCAGGGTTTCTCCAGTTGCGACCAGACGAAGCAGTTACCTGTGAATTTCTTCCAGTATATCTGTTAAAAAAAATAACATTTTTCATATACAGTAAGAAATAACCAAGTTCATAGAACACAGTTCTTCAGAAACTAGTATTCACCCAGGTAGCCAAGCAATTCTCTTCATTTTGTTGAACCAAATGTTCATTGCTGTGTCAAAAAAGCCCATCATTTAATTCTATTTCAAGGCAGATAAATCTAGTCTACACACTACCAATCGATTTACTTTTTTAACATTTAATTTAACATTATCCTTCCATTGACACCAATATGTCCCTTGCTGCATTTTATCTTTTTCTATGCTTAAAGTGATGTACAGTTTCACATCTGTCTATCCTCCTTCACATGATTACTAATCACTTAAGTCCAAGGCACCTTGTAATATCTCTAGTGCTTTAATTTCTTGTGATCAAGTCCTGCTAGCTAACAGTTAAACCCCTGTGCTGAAAGATCATACTGGAAATGAAATATTATTCAAGGTTACAGATAAACCACAACCTTAATTTTACAGAATTTGAAGCATATCATTGTTGCATTCTTTGAAACATGGAAGGTGCAGAACATTTTTAGGTATGTATGTTTTTTCTGTTACTGTATATAGACTCCCATCACAAAATGGAAACTGTTCAGACAGCGCAGATACAAATAATTAAAACGTCATCTGCGTGAGTAGTACTTGTTTCTGTATAACCTGAACCAGTCAGAGTTAATATGTATTGCTGCTGCTGGTACTTCGTCCTGAGAATGGTTGTCTGGAATATTTTTAAATCAACAGTTATTTTATTTTTGTGGCTTTCTAGTTTTACAAAATGCCAGAGCATTATATCCAGAAAACCTACATTACAGTTGTAAAATCCAGAATATTGTCTGGTGTGAGTTGGTTTTGAGAAAATAACTTACTAACAGTGCTTCATGGAAATTCTAAAGTAACGAACACTATTATGAACGCAGCCCCCGATATGGTAAAATACTAGAAGAGGCTCTAGAGTGGTTTAAGAATGTAGTGCTCATGAAGATTTCCACTAGATGCACAAACACAACTGAAGGCATACCTGTTTCTGGAGTAGCTGTTGCTCCTGGAAATATTCAGACTATCATCGTCCACAAAAGTGAAGGCACGGGGCCGTGAACGGTAGCGGGATATGGACGTAGGTCTTTGGGTTGGAGGACGCAGGCTGACTGCCCCAACAAGTCCCTGCACGACTAGACCAGCTTGTAGCAGATGGGCTTCATGTGTGCCAAACAGAGAATAAAAGCCTAGCAACAGCAATGGCATTGAAAACTGGGCTACCGAACTGCCCAAGTAGGGTACAAGATGGGAAATTGCAACACTGCGGCGGCTGTGCCGTGGGTAGTGAGAGCAGAGGGCAGTCTCCGTCTGTCTGAACACCAAACTCGTGCCCACACCTGAAACAAGAGATCTGTTGTTTAAACATATGCATATATATTGATTTATTTAGCACATCCCTAAATCTTATAACGAGTCAGGTTAGCTCAGCCATTAACATGACACGTTGCTAATTAAACCTGCAGAAGATACTACAGTAAAAATGATGATATCCGGCAAGCTCCATTAACCAGAAACTGACAAGACGGCCCATTACATTTCACTACTCTATTAACTGGCAGTACCAAGAACCTATTCTGAAACTCTGGTTACTAATTACTGGCGTCTTTTGGATTTTTTAGAGTACATATATGCAGTGTTATGCAAGTAGTGATGAAAAGGGACTGGAAAGTGTGGCTGGAAAAACAGGACAGAATATTAAGTGGCAGAGTAGGTCATTAGGTCTGGCTACGAAGTTGCTATGTAGACACATATCAGGTATAAGTTTCTAATATCTGGAAAATTACGACAGCCGGCAACCCTTCCGTTATGCAGGTGCCGGATGTCGCAGATTTTACTTGGTTAGTTATTCAGCTGTTAAATGAAATCTCCCACTCACAGTGAAACAGCAGCCCACCAGTAGTCAATGTAATCGAATCATATAAATTTCTTGTGCAACCACGCGTCTTCTTTCTTAGAAATCCATGTTATCATCCCAGCTAGACAGAGGTGCCACAAATGGTTCTTCCGTTTTAGTTTTCTGACTGTCCCGTACGAACTTGCAACTGCATTTATATACATACAAATACAAGTATATGTTCCACGGCTCAATTACAGTGTCCAATCTTCTTGGTCTTCTCAATTTTATTAACTTATTTTTCAAAATTCTAATGTATTATTCATCAGCTGATTTCAGTGGCTGATTTCGGCTGAAGGACAAATCACGTAAAACGTTTGATATCATCGTGTGTACAAAACCTGTGTTTTATAATTTCGGTTTTGGGGGTTTTGGGTTGCTGCAGCCCGGCACCCCCCCCCCTTTGGGTGCGCCCTTGGTACTGTTCGTGACAAAAACGAGAACAGTGTGATTTATTAATATCACGGTACTGTCAAATGCTTCACTCTCTGGATATCATATTCTTACCTCCTAGCAAACCATAGCCCAGGAACTGCAGATATGACTCCCGAAGAATGCTGGTTGCAATAACCCCTCCAGCTACCATCAAGATTCCAGCGGAGGCAAGCACTCGGGAAGCATGTGCGCCCCTTCGTTTTGATATTCTCTTGAGCAGCGCGTCTGTAAACACGTGCCGCATGTATGAGAAATTCGTGCACATAGGGAGACTTAAGAAACCTTGTGTGTTTTTAACCTTTTAAAGCCTAGCGGTAACTTTACATACCACCAGGTTTAACATTTAAAAATTCTACGTGGTACCCACATTGCGTTTATGTGTTTTGTACGGGTCTCAGAACAAACAGCAACTTTTGCCTTATAAAACATTAAGAGATTGGTTTTTATAACTGAAGTAGAGAGTGTTTACAGAGCGGTACGCACTGAGTCCTTATATAAAACAGGTACGCTTCGTCTTTAAAGGGTTAAACAAAGCACATACACGAATGTTCCCAGACTTTCCTTTTTGCTGTGAAGCCCAATTATTTTGGAAAAAAACACTTGACACATCACCAGAACAATAAGAATATGCATTAAAAATTAAATATGTTTGAACGTATGTAAGTTACATTTGAGCCTCCTTTTGCGGTGTCTATAAAATGGCTGCGCTCGGGGGTGTGATGTAGCATGGACTGATAGAAGTGCACGGAGGTTTCAGACTGTCCTGATTTATCCACTTCTACGGTACATGAATATTTATTTATGATAACGGTGGATGCAGGGGATCCAATGAAATGTACACACGTCATCAGACGTTTGCAGTTATACTAATATAAAATTAAACGGAACGGGAATTCAGCACGCTGTAATCGAATTGAATATTTTGGTTTGAAGTGAAGTTAACTGCGGATTGTGTCGTTTGCGAACAACAATTACGATATTTGCTTTGTGTTCCCCTTTTCCGAGCCGTTTCCGTGCACAGTTTACTAGAGAAGAAACAATTCATTACATAGCACATTTAAAATAAAATTACTATTTCTCTTTGACATATTATTTATTCCAGAATTCTTTAAATTAAAATTCATCATTAGAGAAGGTTTTCGCGGATCATCTGCAAATCCTTCCAGGACCCCTTGACATCAGTTTGGAAACCACTGGCCTAGAACAAATATACATTACTTTCTAATATTCTTATAATTCATCTTTTTTCTTATATATATGTATACATATTTGTTTATTCCTGTTTTATCTAAAGAGTTTGTAGTCCACAATATATGGCATCACATGAGTGGATGGTGATAAATTTTGATTCATGTAGAACGAAGTGGTACTGTCCTAAATTAAAGTACAATTCCGACATTTGCCTGGAGTAAACACGAAAACCTTCAGAGATAATAACCATATTTCCGGCTGAGATTCGAATCAGACACCTCCAAAATACAAATCAGAGCACTGGAGCTTGAGCCAGATTGTTCACTCACATTCACTTAAAGCAGAACGCCAAAATGTGAGGACAGCTGCGACCCAGCACAGATACTACACTCTACTGTGTAAACTTTATTATGAAATTTATTTTAGTTGTGTTGCGCCAGCTATATGAATTAGGATGCTTCAAATAAAGAAGCTGATCGCACGTGTATTTTATTTCTTGTCCACGTAAATGTTTTTGATTAGGTTAATTAAAAATGATATAAAATTTCGACTCCTATAGTTCTAAGATTGAAAGAAAACAAAACGACTCCCTCTTGACGGGATTTAAATTATCCTCCCGTACCAAGTTCTGTGGATATCTGTTTAGTGATTTCGTGCATGAAACGAGCGAAAGTATATCATTTGGGTAATTTCAGTCTTACCAAGTTGCAAGCTCAGGGATTTCTTAAAAAGTTAAAGTAATATTTCAATTAATCTCATCTATATTTGCGAAGTATATGTTTCTGGGTTTGAACGGAATACCAGTTCGATGTAATTATTAATTATTTTGCTCGGTCTTCCAGCCAGACACCCTATAAAACATTGAAATAGACACGTCCCTACGGTCTGAATTATGTATACATTTACAGATACGTAATATTCTGTAATATGTTTTAAAGTTAAACGCCGTAAGCAGCTGGTAGAGGACACTTACGTAACACATGAATGATGGGACGTATCGGAATGATCTTGTTTTATCTAAGAGAGAGAGAGAGAAAGAGAGAGAGAGAGACAGACAGACAGAGAGACAGGCACAGAAAGAGACAGCCCTCCTCGAAAAACCGGTATCCCTAACAGCTGTAAATAAAAGCCCAGGTAAGATACAGATATTAAGTTTTTAAGAGTTCAGGTATTTAATTTTATAAAACCGCTTATCTTCTGCCTCTTCTAATAGGTTTATGTGTAATCTCTGGACTGACTCTTTCCATTCCACATTGAGTATTTTTTCATAAAACTAATTTATTTACATTTGTACTCTAACTTGCATAGTCAAGTAATTGAAATGTAACAATTACTGCATTGAAGTAAGAATGACTAGTATGGAGTCTTTCACCCACGAAGCCACACGAAACGGACTCTCAGGTAACTTAGCAGTTTGTTGAGATCAACATATACGCTACATTTCTTAGCAGGAGAACAGGCTAAAGACTGAATTTCGATGGGTAGAATCTGACAAAGACAGACTGTTAAACGCCTCTGGTCGTGGTGTATTAATTAAAAGAAATTTATTGAAAGCCAATTCTATATTCGTTCCTCATTCTTGCGGGAATTTACATTACCTGAAAAGCAACATGTCACTACATGCGTTACGGGTGTCCATAGGGCGTCTCTGAGTGAGACGACACGTCCTTCAACCAGCGTCAACAACAACACGCCATACGAAGCCAGCACACCAGTGACCACCAACTACAAGGACAAAGAATTTAACATTTTAGCATAAACGTGTAACTGTGATTACAACTCGCATCACTGTTACTAAGTGATTTTTCCCATAAATTGTAGTTGCATTTATGAATAAGTAGACCTCTTTCCTGAAGGGTCACATTTCCATCACGTGAAGCTGTGTCGCTGGGCAAGCAGTTTGTAACTTTCACATTCAGGGTCTGCAGGCTCCTTGGACTGTTTTGGTCCGGAAGATAAAGACCCTACGTTCATGTTTTGTTTTGTTCATCTCCGTGCCTTGAGTCCACCACCAAACACACACGGCCAATACAGGTATTCCATTCAAAACGTCACATAATTCCAGACCAGGACATAAGAAGAACAAATCACGCAAAATAGAGAAAGAGCTCACGGAGTTTAGAGGATTTTAACTTTTTAATAAGATTTTAACAGTAGCATGGACTGCACATTTTAATGTCTTAAATGTTTTATATAATAAAATGATGTATCCTCTCTGAAGATGGTAGCCCACGAAAACATGTTGGAGGGAAAATAGAGAATAAGACATAATAAAGCAGTAAAAAACTGTGTATTTAGTTAGCTTTTATTTCTGAAACCCTACGTTCATTTTAACATTGTAGAATTCTCCCCCAGTTGCTTTACACGTCTCAAGACTTAACACTTCAACAGCACCACTGTGATAACCCCAAATCGCACATGAGCAATTTCCCTGAATCAAATTGACCAATTGGCCTTTTAAATGGGAAAATAAAATGTTCTTAAAAGTAGACATTGAGGTCTTATATGTATTAATCAGGCAATCTTCGGTCTTAAAATATTCAAGAATGAATTCAACTACATTGCAAAAGAGACATGAGAAAAATCAGCTTTGAGGTCTGAAGAGTAAAATAAGTAAACATACGAAACCGTTAAAAATTTTGAACAATGCAGCAACAACTTTTCTATTAAGTCTCATTGCGCTGGTCTACTGGAAGCTGGTAAGAATGGTGGTTTAGAGGGAAACGCAGCGAAAATGAAATGCGTATTTTGGACTGCTGTATTTCCATCCTGTACTATCTCAATCTTCAAATAAAAAACGCTAGGTAAACTTAGCAAGTTAACATGCTGTTGATTTTATAATCGAGGAAGCATACATACATACACACACGTGCTCATGTCTTTTCTTCACAACACAGGACAAGATCGTAATGTGAAACGGGTAATGAAACCTTCAAAACTGCGGAAAATTGCAAACATTTGTGAAATAAAAAAATAGAAAAAATATTTACCAGGAAATTATGAGCAGATTAAAGTTGTGGAACGCGAGACGCAACTAAATTCACAACGTTTTCCTCTCCCTGTGAATTCTGACGTTCTCACAGCGACGTCTATGCAGATTACTGTTTTCTTGGAAGTGATGCCACGTAGCTTGCTAGCAATATACCGGCGTCTTACAGAATAGACGACAGTGAACCTTCTTTTCTTGTCCTGTCTCATGTTCTTAAAACATCAAGATTCAAGTAGTAACGGCTCCGATTTCGGCTTACGATATGGGATGTGACACCGTTTAGTCTGGTAACACCGTATAATATGCTACACGAACACACATCAGACTACATTATGTCAACCCAAGGACAAGTTAATATCCACAGTAAGGGCCGTGAGAAAGCCAAACCTCTAATTCTGCTTGTTGTTTTGTTTCGTTTCCTTTCGTAGTCCTTCACTCTTCTGACAACACAAACACCCACAAGAGACAAGCATCCATGCTCCCGGTGGCATTCGAACCCACAATCCCAGCAAGCGCTTGGCCGCAGACCTACGCCTCAGACCGCGCGGCTTGCTGTTCTGTGTGGATGTAAAATTTAACATCTCTCCCTAAGAGAAGAAGGTAAGTAAGTGGATTGAGAACTTTCATGAGAATAATATCGTGCTCTCTTAAATACTGATGGGCACATAAATCCAAGGACGTTTACGAGGAAGGCGAGTGTTGGACGTTTGGGAGAGGTGGGAAACGCATGAAAAATTCTAATCTACAAATCTGAATAAAAGCTTGACATGATAGACATAAGCGTAAGTAGATGGGAGGATAATATTAAAATTTATATAAAAGAAGTACGTGCGATAATGTCGTCTTTGTTAGCTCTGTTGAAATAGAAACTAGTGGCGGCCTCTTTAAACACGTTAAAGTTATCATGGTACTTCGGGAGGGATCACTACCGTTTTTCTCTAAATCCTTATATACTCAATATTCATGACTATTTTCGCATTCAGTTTGACGCTATATAAGCACGTCAGTTGCAACAGAGTGGTTAAATAATTAGACTCTAAGAGTGTCTTCATGCTAACAGACGCTGTAAGCAAAATTTCGAACAGCGGCTATTAGCTTTGTCAAGTCCGTCTGCCTGTCCGTCTTTCCGCATGGAACCACTCGTTTCCCACTGCACAAATTTTCAAGAAACTTAATATTTGAGCGTTTTTAAAAAATATGTCGAGAAAAGTCAGTTTTCAATAAAATCTGACAAGAATAAAGGCTACTTTACACGAAGACCCACGTACATTTATGATAGTATCTCGCTGAATTCTTCTTAGAATGAGAAATCTTTCAGAGAAAATTTGTACAGAATATCAAAACACACATTTTGTGTTCAATAACTTCCTACTGTAAATCGTTCCGTTTATGAGATAATGTGAAAAAGTACTGTAGAGCCCGACAGGTCACAGATGACAATATAATACGGCGCATGCGCTTTGTATGGTGGATATCTAAGGCTACAGACACACTCACACTCACCATATGTTATACCTATTGCTTTTCCACGGCAACAATGGTTATGCGAACGCGCATCGATGTGTTATGTACAATGCCTATGTTATTATGCTTGCATCCCTTTGAAACAAACATGGCGCAGTCAGTGAAACATGCTGATCTGACTATAAAGAACGCTAGTATTCCAGTAGGAACATGAACGAAATCTCTTTCTGGCCGCTATATTTAGAATTAGTCTGGGGTAAGAACTTTCTGTGTGGTCGACACCGGGTAACGTTCCCTTTGCGTGAAGACAGTCAGAATTTGAATTAGTGTAGAAGAAGATAAATAATTTGACTTGTTGAATTCCGTCGTGTTATTTGTACACATGAAAGACATAAACTTTATTATTGTTCGTGACAAAATTAATGCACTTAAACCGTCTATACAACTTTTCATAAGCTGATGGACTGCATGAGAAATATCGGAACGTACCGTTAAAGACATCTATATTGTTTTTAATGTGTTCCATGTCCGGGCACTATATTATGCAAAAACACTAATCACCAACAAATGCACAAAGAGAGTTTTATCATCAATTGTAACACACTCCTACATGTTTCGACCCTGCTGGGTCATCTTGAGGGAGAATTTTTTTGTTATCTTTACACTAAGGTTGCACTTTATAGTTGAGTGAGAATGTGCTGTTGACTGTGTACTCTGTTGTTTTTGTGGTCCCGGTTTGCAGTGCAAACCGGGACGACAGAGAATTCACGCCCCCAAAAACAACACAGTACACAGTAAACAGCATATCTCACGCAACTATAAAGTGCAACCTTAGTGTAAACTAAAAGTTCTCCCTGAAGATGACCCAGCAGGGTCGAAACATGTAGGAGTGTGTTACAATTGATGACAAAACTCTCTTTGTGCATTTGTTGGTGATTAGTGTTTTTGTACCTCTATATTGCTTCGAGATAAATCATTGGCATGGTTTTGGGTTTCGCTGGCAGAGGAACATACCTGGATGATAAAAATTCCAGTCAGAACTTTCCAGTTACAGTTCCCGGCTTCAGAACTTGCACTACTACAGTCATCATCATCATCATCATCATCATCATCATCTTCCTCATCCAGCAAGGACTCATCTGTCTTGTAATTCCTTCGCTGCCTCATCGCGGAAAGCCTGTTTTCGGGAACATTAGTGTACGTGAAAGCGACAAGTAACAAACTGAATTCTTGATTCTAAATTCAACTAACATTCATCTGTCCACCCTCCACTCGTTTTAGTATCGTTGCTATAACTGAGTTATCTTATGTGTGTTGAGAGTACTGGATATGAAAATAATGCCAAGAATTCAGAATTTTCTCGCGATCTATAAACTATATTCACACCCACAACCTACTTTATCATCCACAATATTACGCAGAGCAAATGCAGTTTCAAAATATCCTTTCAATCTAACCGCAAGGAGAACACTGAATGCAGCACAATATACTGAACTCATTACAAACTTGAAACATTGACGTAAGTTTCTCTTTAATACAAAAGTTTCTGTCCTCAAACTGAGAACAAAGTATGTGAAACTTTCACCAAAGGAAGAGCCTACCACACTGTTTTAAGTATAAAAGAACGTACTTCCCAAATCGCTTTCATAAAATAATCACATAGATACACGTCGTTGGACTTGAAATGCAGACACAATCCTTTCTTCAGCAGTCTCTGTGTATTTTCTTCTAGATTTCTTAAACTACCTATATTCTGAATTTTCTTTAATCAATACGGAGGTACTTGTGGTTGAAGCTGATATCAAACTGTTTTTTAGAAGGAAGAACACAAAACACAGATTAACCAGTTATTGAAATATGTAGGCGAAACTCGAGAAGCTACACTCGTAGCTGGACACTAATCTCTTTACTGTTCCGTATCTCTCAGCGGCCCTCATGTTCTGTGTCAGGTCTATTATCTTATCTAAAACCAAACCCTCAAATATTCTGTATTTGTTTTTGTGACGTTGCCGGTTTAACGAAGGTGCGATTTGACTCAGTAATTCTTTCCTAATGAAGACTTTCCTTAAACTACTTTAACCCTTTAAAGACGAAGCCTATCTGTTTTATATAAGGACTCAGTGCGTACCGCGCTGTAAACACTCTCCACTTCGCTTACAAAAACCAATCTCTTAATGTTTTATAAGGCAAAAGTTGCTGTTTGTTCTGAGATCCGTACAAAACACATAAACGCAATGTGGGCACCACGTAGAATTTTTTAATGTTAAACCTGGTCGTATGTAAAGTTACCGCTAGGCTTTAAAAGGTTAACTGACTAAAACAGTGCTAGGATTAATAACACAATCAACGGAGTAGACATACAAACGCAGGAGTACTGACGAATACAATTCGGAATAACATAGGTGAAAAAGTATGCGTTATCTCCATTGCGTATTAATTTTATTCTGAAGAGACTGTGTTCAAAAGTTTCTTCGTTGAGGAAATCTGTAACAGTTCTCCTCTTTGCTGAAGCATAATCTTATCTTTCTCTTGCCAGCCTATTTGATGTGCTTGTGCGCATCAGGGGCTCATGCAAGCACATTCAGGGGGTCCGTACACAGCAGACTAAAAATCTCTGATTTAATGCCTAGTGATTAGTTTATGTACCATAAGGTTTACCATTCAAAGCCTTCACATTCTGCCTACACATTGTATTCCTGGGATATCTCTGGATCTCAGAACAAACAACGATTACTTCCCTATACAGCATTACTTTTTTAGGCAATTTATCCCTGTTGTGTCTTTAAGTAATCTAGGATATAGGGTATGTATGAAATTCAGTCAAGCAAAACCAGTGTATTAAATTCAAATCAGCATATGTTTAGTTTAAATCATGTATTGAAATAAATACATGCCGAATTGAATTATATATATTGTGTTTGACTGGATTTATTATATATCTTAGACTATACAGCGTTAACCTTTTACAGCCTAGCGGTAACTTCACATATGACCAGGTTTAACATTAAAAAATTCTATGTGGTGCCCACATTGCGTTTATGTGTTTTGTACGGATCTCAGAACAAACAGCAACTTTTGCCTTATAAAACATTAAGAGACTGCTTTGTATAACCGAAGTGGAGAGTGTTTACAGCGCGGTACGCACTGCGTCCTTATACAAAACAGATACGCTTCCTCTTTTTAAAGGGTTAACTGATTGGTTTTATAAGCCAGACGGGGTGTGTTTATTCTGCAGTACGATCTGAATCTTTAAATATAATGGGGGTAATTTTCTTCTTTAAAGGGTTAAATTAGTGTACCTTTTGGAATCAGATTTTCATAATGTGCAGAATCTGCAGAACTGCACATACTTGGCCTGCCAGTCTCTCTGCAGCCGTCATGCCTGCTTGCCTCCACTAATATTAAAGTGTCAGACAAAAGCCGCAAAAAATCTTATAAAAGTGTGTTGAATTCCATAAAGATAAGGATAAAATCGTGTTGATCATAAACGTTCAATTTGACTCCGAAATAAAAATTAGAACGCAGGCCGGAACAAACACGTAACAAACGCTTAAACTTACGGAAATAAATTACTGTACTGAAGCATGATACTAAACATAACACAATCCCAGTACATACATGATTTTACAACAGCGCAAAAACAGGGTATTTAAAGCGTGACTGCAACTGTATAGACAACATGTGTCAGGCCAAGGAAAGAAGGCGCATAGATCTTAGGATGCGGCACTCAGGACTTTCCCCTTGCTTGTTGCTGTATTCTCCTCCGGCGAACTTAAACCAGCCCAAAGTGTTTGTACAGAATGTTCTGAGGAGTAGGAGAATATGTGGAAATACATACGTGGGAGGGGGTAACGGAACAACTCGAGGGAGGGGCGGTGGTGTTCGACACATACGAGACGGCTTTCCTTGGATTCGATGCAGGTCCGTTCGAAATGTTGCTACCAAACACTGGCGGCTCGTGGGGCTATCTTATGTTGGGGCTGGGTAAAAGCACAAGTAAAGTTCACCCACACCCTGCCATGAAGGCACAGAGGGGGAGTAGGTCCTAGCGGTACACGTATACGCTTTCTTTAACCTCGGCGCTAGATTGGGGTGGGCGGTTAACGTCACACCTCGGCCCATGCACCCCCGGCCATGAAACGGTACCCCTTGCGTAGGATGCTGGAGTTCATTGGGCACCAGTGCCGGTCAGGAGGGGCTCGGAAAATTTTGCCCCCACCGTTATTCGATCCCCTGTTAGGGATGGGGTTAGCAGTATTACAGATTAATGAGAAAGCCTAATAGAGCGTTTTTCCAGCACGGCTACACAACCACTTACATTCTGCATATATAGCAGGGTTAAATTTTCGCATATAAGTTTATGTTCTGCTTGATGATGACTGAGAAATAACTCAATCACTTGGTACATGAACTACAGCCTTTATCTCAGTCTTCTCGGCGACAGTTATCTGCAAAGGATTGATGCCCTGCCAATACTTCACATTGTTCTCTTTCATGTTTGCCTTAAAATCGCACCCACTAAATTAAAACGTTCAGAAATATGTCTTTGAAAACAGTTAGGTAAAATTGGTTACAAAACTTCCAGCGCTTGAAATGTTAGAAAATGTAAACATATATATGAAGCCCTCTTTTAAATCCTCTCTGTGCTGCAGTGCCTACAGCCCGCCCGGAGACACAGCGGCCACTCTCTTCCCACCACTCGGCTTCGAAGTGTTGACCCAACGCCCAATGTCTGGGCAGGGCACAGTCCGCTCGCTTTCCGCAGCGCTTAGAGTTTGTCCCAGTATTTGAATTTAAAATGATTTCATTCATATTCTTTTAAAGAATGTGCGTATCTCCTAACGAAAACTGTTATTAAGATACTTAATTCTTCACAACATTTCTGGGACGTCTACGGCCCTTCAGCCCTCACGGACAAGCAACCAGCCCATCTAAGTACCCACCTACATATCTAACAAAAAGAAGGTGTCACATTCAGCCTGAATACTGACGGCAGTTTGCATAGTTCAGCGACGTTTCCTTGTGCTGACAAACTGCATGTAACTACATGTCATCCCTCCCCTTGATTTACTGATAACACTGATAACTGTTGGTCTATCATCCTCCATGTGCAGATATAACAAAGGTGCGTGCATTTCACCATACTAGTATTTCGAAGGCGAAGTACAGATTGAGTAAAACGCAGGACGAAATTACACAATGGGGGACTTTGTAGACTGTATTGTTCCCACAGTGCTATTGGGATATTTAAGACGGAAAAATGGGTTAAGAATGGGAGATCTGGTAATAAATATGCTATTAGCAGAACCTGAAGGTAGAAAGAACTTTTTAACATACAGGCGCAGGTAACAGGATAGCAGGAGCTTTCCTGTTGCAAACCGACCACTCCTGTTACGGTACCCACCCAGCAGACCCGCAGCAGCCGTATGGTAAAGGGACGTGTCGTAACAGAGAGAGACTAGCCTAACGTCTAATATAAGCGCTTCTTGTGGTGGGGTTACAACAGGAAAGTACGGATGATGTTAAAATGGATCTTAGATAAATATTTTGCTAAGGTACAGATTTCATTACACTGGCTCGTGACAGTGTCTATTCTGACTCCTGTAGCAACAACAATGAACACTCGCTACCCAAAAAGGCGGACGTGCCCTTCGGTGGATGAGTAATTTTGAACTTTCTGAACAATACTCATGTTACTCAAATTACTTATAGGTAGAGATAAACTTGTAAAATTGAGCCTTTCTTGATCTGTTACACGTGTACAGCGGGACGCAACGATTTTAATAGAACTACTGAAATGTGAAGGCATATAAAAATAGTTTATTACATTTCTGGAAGAACACCAGAAAATTTATTTTAAAGAAACTTAATACGTAGGAACATGGCTGAGTTACTCCAGTTCGGTTATTAAATATTTAAAGTTTAGTGTGAGCAACAATAAACCCGAACTGTCAAAAGTAATTCTATCAACATTTTGGTTCAACATACACCAAATGTCGCTTTTAAAGCAGATGTGAAAACTTGTCGGGATAATTTACTTCCGTTTTTTATGTATAAAGTATACCCGTAACTTTAAATCGATCTTTTATAAACTCTCTGACAAATACAAGTCAAAAAGTTTACGCTTTGAAATCGAAATTTCTTTGAGATCCCGATCGTTATGATCCAATTATTCCTTAACAAATAAGGAAGAAGACGAAAAATAATTCATGACCATAACGTGAAGGGATTTATAACAATTTGGATGAATATACAATAATAAATATGTATCTGCAAATAAATGAATTATTAAGTCCAATAACGAAACTAAAATAGTGCAACCACAATTGTAAAGCACTTGCACTCATTTCAAAATGCCTATTTATTCTTGTTTGCTGCAGTTATTGGCTAAATCCAGAATTACTGCGCCAGCAACCATAAATATAATGAAGACTGTGCATATTAATCTGGCAATGCAAAATACCTCCTATTGTCGCGCGCGATTACAATGTATCATTTTGAAGCTCTGAGAACACAAAATCATCTGAATTGTACGTCACGTTATTTACGGCACTGGTAAGCTCAGCCCCTTTGCATGTGTTTCTGAGAGGACTACATATGCATGGTGTTCACCTGCAGCCGAGCATTTCACAGTCGAAAATAAAGAACGCCGTTACAGCCTTACATTTTCCATTGCCTTTACCGAAGGAACTGCTAAAATGGGAAACGGAATGCAGATAATATTGGTGGTGAGTTTTATATTCAATAATTACTCTATATTTGTTAATTCTGTTACACACAACACAGCATGTTGCGCTCTGTAATTTAAAATTCCTCTGGAAATGTTAAAAAAATTAGTAGGAACACTTCCGTGCGTTAAAGACCTAGAATATCAAGTTTTAAAAGTATATCAAGAATAGAGGCTAAACATTCATTCCACCTTCGAAATCTAAGCATACTCGTAGACTTGTCTTTAGTGTAGATTTACGCTTCTTTATGTACTACAGTTTAAGCGCTTGACGTTAATTAATTAAATTAATACAGTAATGTAAAGTAATATATGAACAGTGTAGAGCCTATATTCAAGAAAATAATTTTATCTGAATCTACTGCTCTTTGTGTTTTGTCTTTTTCATAAACAATTTTTATGACCCTCCAGGAATACACTCAGTTCACACTTTTAAGAAACGGCACATCAGTCTATCAACACAGCCTTATTTAATCACGTGACTACTTAAAATTTCATGTCGGCACATTCATCATATTACGAGAGCTAAAGTCATGCTTCTAGTTCCATGTAATAAAAATTGAAACAGATAAGAAAACGTCAGCTTTGATGATAATGCTGACACCAAGTTGTGTTCTTGTGTGATATGACATCATGTATTCCGGTAGATTCGCAAGAATTTTCGGACTACAGTACCGCCTCCCTCTGCAGGAAAGACGCAGGCGGTATATTCCTCCAAGATCTTGGTGCTCACCAATCACAGCACACGGTGTCACTAGTGAAAAGAACACAAGAAGAAAATTCACAGCCTTGAAAATTTCATTGTAATAAAGTTCATATTCTCAGTCACAAGGGAGTACTTCAGAAGCAGAAGGGTCTTTGTTTTTAAAGAAAAATATGTTGCATGGTCACATAGTGTTGATTCCATCTCTCACTGTTCTAGAAAGATGAAAGGTACTTTGGCCAATTGTGTTGTGATTATTATTATTATTATTATAAATATATATTATATACAGACAACAGAGTTCCGAATTAGAGTGCATAACAAATAATATTTTCGATCAGATTACCATTTAAGAGAAGACACAATATTCGAATCATAGGGTATTTATTCCGGTTGATCAAAATCCACTTTCTTCTTCATCCATGTTTGCTGCATGTGAACACACTTTTAAAAAACTCGACCACAAGAGAATGTGATGATCTTTCTGTCACCATGAAACGATGTCATGAGCGTGCTGCTCTGTCAATCATACTGAGCGATCGGTGTGTCGAACAAGGTGCGGTCTGCTGACTGCGAAGTATATGCCTTCGTGGTGACAAAGAAGTAAAAAGGTGTGCTGTTACCGCGCAAGGCTCCAACAGAAACGACAACTTTAACAACCACACTCTTCCCAGCCTTTACAACTGTTAAAGGAAGTGGCCTTCTGATTACTCCACGTGAAGGTAAACCACGTTCCAAAATCACTTAGATATTTTAAACGATGAATCTTTTAAAACTCACAAATGTGGTCTGTGCACCACACTTCGTTCACTGAAGTATGGCAACCACTGGAATCGCTGCAGTTCACTAATAATAAAGGATTTAGCCATCACAATAACTGAGTCATCTTTAGTAATACTACCAATCGGAAACCTGCAGTTAAGTACAGCATATCTGTCTAAATTCTAGTATCAACACACACACAAGTTGTGACAAGTTCACTGTTTTTCCCTTACCATAAAAGACAAGCCTTGAAACAAAAATTTATCAGTCAAACACGCCCAATTCTGCTCACACAGTGTTTCCTTCAGCACACTGCAAATTTCGACACTGAACACAACACCACTAACAACACTACCAGGAGGTTTTCCTTAAATCGATCCATACCCTCGTTGGTACAATTCAAAAGAGCTTACCATATTTGATATGCAAGCCTGAAAGTGATGACTACAAGCTCCGACATATTTACGTCAATACGTCCAGTATAATTTAGTACAGTTTATTAAAGGTAATTAATAACATTCCAGTGTTTACTAAGGAAAAAATATCTCATTTGTGTACAATATGCCACCTGGTTCAATGGTATAAGAATAAATATAGCGACAACGTATAGTTATTTACTGGAAGATAACCGCATAGTAATTTTTTACAGGTGGTGTTGGCAACGTGTGTGCTGTTAACGTCGGCTCAGTTGGAATTAAGGGCTGAGAATGCAAGTGATGTCACAGTCCAATACGCAGAGCTGTTCAACAAAGGAGTGGTAACTCTAGCTGCAAACACCACTTGCAAATGTGCAGGAGTATTTGCGATAAACTGCACTAGTTACTTGGTGTGCGCAGCTGTTAATGGAGGCTTTATTGGAGCCGAAGCAACCTGCCCTTCGCAACAGAACTTCGATCCCTGTAGGAAACAGTGTTCCTCGTCTTACGTCTGCCAACCATCCTGCACTGCACCAGGATTCGTCTGCCCCACCAGCACATCATTTACTTTATGTGCTGCAGCTGGGGTAGTAGTTGTAAAAAACCATGCATGTCCAACTGGTTATTATTGCAGTCAAAAATGCACATCTCCATGTTTGAGTGACATACGGAATTGTTGATATTTGCCTCATCACTGAGACATGTAGCCATTTATCTGTTTTAGACCATAACCTACAACACTGAAAAGACTTCGCTCACGTTTATTATGTTATGCTTTACGACAATTTGTTAAAGAGTTAATGAGTCATTTCTTTACTTGGTAGCCTATAGAGAAAAGCAGAAACTTATATGTGTTTACAGACTGGCAGACTCATAAAGATATCTCGTTGTGTGTTAAATACCATTATATAAAGCGATTTAAATATTACAGGAAGAGGTGAAAATTCTATGTTTCGCTGCTGAAGACGAAATTTACTTACAGCACAAACAAACGAGGCACTCAGGCTATTGATAAGCCTAGCCGAAAACTTCAGGACACAAAATACCTAGACCTCTGACTTTGTAACACAAATTCGTACACCTAAACAACATCACAGTGACAGCGCGCGGGGTTTACGTACACAGGTTAGAATCACCTTGCCAGCCCTCTATCAAATTTTTTAGCAACAACCACATAGGCGTCTTTGACTACGTTATAAATATAGTCTTTATGAAAAATGTGATAAATTTACACTGTATAAAAATTATTTCCTACAAGAGTTTGCCGAAAGAGGATACAACCTAATAGAATTACTCTCCTAAATTTAAAAATGGTTGAATGCTAATTTATGACCGAGACTAAACCGTTATTTCATCTATAGTGCTCTTAGAGGAAGTTACCCCTATTAGTACTGACTAATGCTATATTGTTGATGTTTAAATGGAAACGTTATGTTAAGGCACGTGTTGTTTTTAATATACCTTTCTCCCTATCACCGTTACATGCTCTACAATGAACTGGACTCAAGATCATCTTATGCGATCGCAAGACCTTGCAATATAAGTGCATGCAGCAAAGTCATTCTTAAATTGCTACAGTCCTTCAGCGATGCAAGAAATTCCCCTGTATTTATAAGACACAAAGTTTATTCCCTTGCTCACGAGCGCCTCCGGCTGGTCCCTGTTCTGAGACAGACAGAGAGACAATTCAATTCGCACCCTTACACATCCTCTCCCATTACGTTCATTATATTATAATCGGGTTACTTCTACAATTCTAAGTGCACCTTCCAATGCACGGGAGGCAAAGTCCTGAGAATTAAAAATATTTATCCAGCTGAAATTAATGTAAAAAGTTACTTGTAATTACAAGTGATATGTAATATTAAAGGAAATCATTGTGAATGCTAATGAATGCTTCAATTCGTCTGCAGTTTTATGTGGGCCTGTACTTATGCCCGTTCAATACAGCAGTATAGGGGCATTTATGCATATGAGTGTCACTGTCGATATCAGAAACTTTTATAATGGTATCAAATGGTCTTACCCATGCCTCGGTGATACAAAACAAATACTGACAGACGCTTCATAAATTTTTGTGTTAGCTATTATACCTAAATTCACACCATACACTCGGTGCATTTACTTGCACACTTCTAATATTCCTGTGTATTTATTAAATTAAGAATGCAAATAATGGCGACCATTTATAATTAAAAACCAAACAAACGTACAAATTATAGTAAAAGTTAAAGGTAAATCAGTCCCATTACAGGCATGGACAGGCCCTTAGGGTTCCAGGAGGTTGAGGCTCCTACATGAAGGTCGTAATATTGTCAGCACTACGCACCGCCCGCCTTTACCCCCCAGGAACTACTCGTGGTGATCATTTCCGTTAGAGACTGGGTCGACCCCAGGGTCATAGTGCGACAGAAAGGATTATGTCAATGAAAAATTCCAATGACACTATCGGAAATCGAACCCGCAATCTTCCGGCTTGTAGCACAGTGCCTCAAACAAATGCACAAAAGCGTGCCCCCATAAAAAAGGTACAAGGATCCCTACACAGGCCTAAGGCCCATGGGGGAGTACAGGTATATCTATACCCTTTTGCTAGCCTTGGCACTAAAAGGGACTGGGGTGGCTGGCTCCCCGCCCCAGCCGGTTTAACCCGGGAAAGACCCGGCACCCACTGTACACGAGGCTGAGAGGGCCCCAGGGGCAGTGTGGACGGGTGAGGAAAATCTGACTCTACTGGGATTCGATCGCCGAACCGTCCAGCCCGTAGCGAGTCTCTATACCAACTGTGCTATCCTGGCCCACAAATTATAGTATGCAATTTATATCAGTTTATTCTACTCGTCCGACACGTTTCGGTGTATTCACCGTCATCAGGGAAGTACACGTCAGCACCAGCAGCACATTTTAATATTTTAAGCATCCGAAATATTAAATTCCCCTACATGGCTGCTACTGTGTAGGTCTGGTAAATTGAGACTTGGAAAGTATTTAAGGAATGCGCGTAGCATGGGGCTGGGTATTCGTCTGGCAAGGGTATATGACTCAGCAACTACTCTGTGCAAAGCATTTATCACTTACACTAGTGTAAGTATGCCAGTTCCAAATGTTCTAGCGGCCGATGTATTTGGCACGCTATTTTGCACTAATATTTAGTGCCATTAAACATGTACTCGCTTCATACCGTGCTCTGTTCCACCCTTTTGCACTCCGCTTCTCCACTTCCTTACCCTGCGAACTTCATTTAACCGGAGCTAGACTAAATTTACTATTGCTCGGTAAACCACGATATCACTGAATCATATTTTCACTAACTACGCACGACATCAACTTGCAATTACCAAAAGACAGGCAATAGGCCTCCCCTCTGTCGCCTGCTCTATCATTTTCTGGTCGTTACCCAGACCAAAGCGCTTGACACTAAAGAAAGTTATCAGGTTGTTATCACAACCAAGAATAGTATGAACGGAATATTTTGACGCGTGCAGTGGAATATACGGAAGCACAGTGGAGGGGCAAGCGTGACAGCTCGAGGGAGGGGTGTTAGGGGTTGTTATATGGGACCGCTTTTCTTTCTGGTTTGAAGCTTCTTCGAAATTTTAGTACCTACAAACTTACCTACCTATTTTCTGCCAACCAATGTACCTACCTACCTCTTAACTTCCTACCAACTTACCTACCTACTTACCAGACAAGCAACTTAAGTACCTACCTACTTACCTACCAATCGACCTGCCTCTTACTTACTTACGTATCAACATACCAACTACCTACATACCTACCCACCCTTACCTCGTTACCTACATACCAACATACATATTGACCTGCTTACTTACCTCTTACTTGCCTACCTGTCAGCCTACTAATTACCTGCCTATTCACCTATCAATCTACCAACTACCTACCTACGTACGTACCTACGTACCTACCCACCTACCTCTCTACCTGCCTACGAAACAACAAGGCGTCAAATTCAGCCTTAACACTACTGGTCGTCGTTTGCATATTTCAGCGATGTTTCGACTTACTACAAAACTGCGTATTACCATCTTCCCTTGATTTACTGATAACACTGATAATTGGTGGGCTATCATCCTCCATGTGCAGAGATAATAAAGGTGCGTGCACTTCACCGCATTAACAGCTAGAAAACAAAGTACAGATTGTGTAAAACGCCGCAGAAAATTGTACAGTTAGGGCCTTCTTGAATTGTGTTCTTCACTATTGCTATTGGGATGTTTAAATCAACAGAATTAGGTAAAGAGTGGCAGACGTGATAATAAACATGTTAGGAGAACAAAAATGAAGAAAGAACTTGTGAAATACAGGCCTAAATGGTATAATAGTATTAAAATAAATCCTAAATAAACGTGTTCCAAAGGCATGCGGCGTATCAAACGGGCTCGACATATTCCATTCTGGCTTCTGTGACGACAACGAATATTCGGAATCCGTAAAGGCAGAATATTCACTGGTAGACGAGCAATTGTGACGCTCCCAGGAGTATTCTGCAGAGCTGAGTTAGTGTCTGAACCTCATCAGCAGTGAATATTCTGCAGAACTGAGTTAGTGTCTGAACCCCATCAGCAGTGAATATTCTGCAGAACTGAGTTAGTGTCTGAACCCCATCAGCAGTGAGTCAGAGTGCAAATTGTGTCATAACAAACCGGAGGGTAAATTTTAAAGGTTTTGACGACGGTGCAAAATGTTGTGAAGCAATGGGTTTTTGAACCTTTTCCATCGTCCAAACAATAAAATAACTGCAATTAAAATTACGATGTTTCGGAAACTGGGTCAGCCCGGAGGATGTTCCATATCAAGAGACGATTGCAAAATTGTGCAGCACACACACAGACGCGCGTGCGGTGCAAGAAATTGTCATGTTAAAATTCGTGTCCCTAAGTTTATTCATAAATTTGTAAAAGTTATTTACATTTCGTGCCCAGCTCCCTTGTATAGTATGGACAAAATTATGGTATTTCTCCTCTCGTCACTACAATTTTACCACAGAAACCAAACAAGTTTGCAGTTACTAATAGAAATATTTAAACGCAATAAACAGTAATGAAAAGTGTTCATTATTGGGCATAGCATTTGTGGCTCACCATTCTCTATAAATTGTAATAAAAATACTTCCCCCCCGATAAATATTAACGAGTTTCTATGGATATTTGAGCAGAACTGTGTGTAGTATTTCACGTAAAGTCTCGGCCATATTGATCCAATTTCAACCAAAACTGAAGCAGATTTACAATATATTTTTAATTCCCTTTTAATTTTAATAATTTAATGGGTGTTTCTCTACGTACAGATGGACAAAGTGATGTTCGCAGTTGCTTTGCTGGGATCGAAAGGGACTAAAAAGGGTCCAGTATGTGGGCTGCAAGGTCACAGACAAATTGGAAGTAAGCCAGTAAGAACGAACTGACTGCGCTACTCTCTTTTGACTATCTAATATCTGCAGATTCAATACAGTAGGCATAACGAAACACGAATTACCAAAAACGTTTTTGAAAGTATGTGGTTCAGCAAATCTAAAAACATCACTTTTCAAACAGACCTGATAATTTATCTGAGAGAATTAATTTTTTTATGTCGATATAATATAACCTCTAATCGAAGCTCAATAGGATTTTGTAAACTACAAAATCGAGATGTCAGCTATCACTAGTGAATATATGCTTAAAAATTAGGCGCAGAAGGAAAAACCAGTCATTTCCTAACATGACGAACTTCATAACAATGACTGCGAATATGCAACATTAAATTTTTTCTGCAAATAAAGGAAATTTAAGTCCAATGACGACACAGGAATCGCGAAAACAACATTACAAAGTATTTGGCAATGTATTGCAAAATTCCTCTTCATTCTTGTTTACTACATTTATTCACTAATTGCAGAACGATTTCGCCAGCAGCCATAAATATCATGAAGGAAGTGAATATTAAGCTGACAATAGAAAATACCCGCTATAGTCACTTTAAAGTTTTGAGCACACAAAGATCACCTAAACTGTGTGTCACGTTGTTTACAACATTTGTAATCTCACCCCCTTCTGCATGTGTCTCTCAGAGGACTACATATGCACAGTATTCAGTCACAGAGGAGCATTTCACAGGCGAAAATACAAAGCATCGTTACAGCACTGCAAAATCTTGACTTCACCTTTAACGAAGGAATTCATAAAATGGGGAACAGGATGCATATGATATTTGTGGTGAGTTTTATAACCCATAATCAGTCTACATTTTGAAATCCGTTATGTATTTTAGAGTATGTTATGTTTTGAAATTTAGAACTTCCCAGAAAATGTCTGTAAAATGAGTATAAAAAAGCACAAGACAGTCGCTGTCATATACGAATGGATTCCATTAAATGTGCTAAAACGACGTAAGAATGGAGGAAAAAATTACTTTACATACCTCATCTATATATTTAGTAGTCTTTAACCTTTTAAAGCCTAGCGGTAACTTTACGTACCACCAGGTTTAACATTAAAAAATTCTACGTGGTGCCCACATTGCGTTTATGTGTTTTGTACGGATCTCAGAACAAACAGAAACTTTTGCTTTATAAAACATTAAGAGATTGGTATTTATAACCGAAGTGGAGAGTGTTTACAGCGCGGTACGCACTGAGTCCTTATGTAAAACAGATACACTTCGTCTTTAAAGGGTTAATGTAAGAGCTATTCTCCTGTAAATATTACAACTACACGTCGCTTCAACTAAATTAAATAAAAATTTAAATTTAGTACAGTGCGTATTTAAAAAAAAACATTTTGCTTAACTTTAATGCCGTATCGTTGGCACCATGTCGTGGACATTTGAGTTATGACATCGTGTATTCTGGTAGGCAGGCAAGAATATTTTGTAGTACAAAACCGCCTACGACTGCATGAAAGCCGGAGACAGTATTTTCCTCGAAGACTGTCGTCCACCTGTCAAAGCAGGCGGTTTCATGTCTCAAGATACGACGAGACGGAACTTCACAGCCATGGAAACTCAGTCTGAATAATGTTGGTATTCACGCTCAAAAGGCAACATTTTGTGTGATCAAGGCTCCTTGCTTCCAACGAAGAAAACTGTGAAGTCGTCAAAAATTCTGGATTCTACCCATCACCATTCTAAAAAGAAGAAGCTTTAGGTTTAAAGCTGCAGTGCTTAATAATAATGATAATAAGTATTATTATTATTATTATTATGTATTATATACAGATCATGAAGTCCGAATAGGAGTGCGCAACAAATAACATTTCTGGTGAGATTTACATTTAAGAGAAGGTACAAAGTATGCACTTTGGGGAGTTATTACGGTTAATCAAAACCCACTTTTTGATTTATGTGTGTTTGCTGTTTATAAATATACTTTTACAAAAATTGACCAAAAGGGAGCTTGATGATCTTTCTGTCACCAAGAAATGATGTCATGAACGTGCTGCATTCTCTATCACACCAAGCGTTCAGTGGGTTGAATAAGGTGCTGTCTGCAGGTTGCTGATTATATGTCATTCGATTCGGCAAAGAAACTAAAGATATGCTGTTACCGCTCAAGGCTCCAAAAAGGAAAGAAAACTTTAATATTTATATTATTTCAATCCTTTACAGCTGTTAAAAGGAAGTGGGCTTCTAATGACTCCATATGAAGCCAAACCACGTTTCAGAATCACTTAGATATTTTAAACGGTGAATCTTTTAAAATTCACAAATGAGGTCCGTGCTCCACACTTCGTTCACTGATGTATGGCAACCACTGGAATCGCTGCAGTTCACTAATAATGAAGCATATAGCTATCACAATAACTGAGTCATCTTTAATAATACTACCACTCGAAAACCTGCAATTAAGTACAGCATATCTGTCTAAATTCTAGTATCAACACACACAAGTTCTTACAAGTTCCCCGTTTTTTACTTACCGAAAAAAGACCAGCTTTGAAACAAAACTTTATCACTCAAACACGCCCGATTCTGCACACACAGTGTTTCCTTCAGCACAATGCAAATGGCAAAACTGAACACAACGCCACTAACAACGATATCAGGAGGCTTTTCTTAACAGCCCATTAGCTGATTGGTTCAATTAAATCGAGCTTGCCACATTTGATATATAAGCCTGAGGGTGGTGATTTAAAGCACTGAAAAATTACCTCAAATTTTACAATACAACGTAGCACATTTTATTGAAGGTAATTAATAATACTGTTGTGTTTAGTGAGAAAACGTGTCTTCTTGGAATAAAATAAGCCACCGGATTCCATGGTACAATTATAAATAAAATGACAACGTACAGTTATTTATTGGAAGATAGCTGCATAGTAATTTTTTACAGGTGGTGTTGGCAACGTGTGTGCTGTTAATGTCCGCTCAGTTGGAATTAAGGGCTGAGAATGTAAGTGATGTCACAGTCCAATACGCAGAGCTGTTCAACAAAGGAGTGGTAACTCTAGCTGCAAACACCACTTGCAAATGTGCAGGAGTATTTGCGATAAACTGCACTAGTTACTTGGTGTGCGCAGCTGTTAATGGAGGCTTTATTGGAGCAGAAGCAACCTGCCCTTCGCAACAGAACTTTAACCCCAACACTCAAACGTGTTCCTCAACTTATGCCTGCCAATCATGCACACAGCCGGGGTTCTTTTGCCCTACCAACACGTCATTTACATTATGTGCTGCATCTGGGGTAGAGGTTATAAGTAACCAAGCGTGTCCGACTGGTTATTATTGTAATAAGAAGTGCACAGCCCCATGTTTGAACTACATACCGACTTGTTAATATTCCCTTCATCACTGAGATCTGTAGCTGTATATCTACTTTAGAATGTAACTTACAACATTTAGAAAATTTTGCTCTCCCTTTGTTATCCCTCTTCCTTTTATCTGTGGTTTCTAAGGTACAACACACAACAGAGAACTGTGTCTACATAAAAGTATATAGAGAAAAATAGAGTGACTCATGAAGATATGACGACATACGCTTAATCTCGTTATATAACGACACTGTAATACTAAACCAGATGTTCCAAATTTTATGTTGTCTTGCTGATTGTGGTTGTTACACAAACCTTAAACAAATAAGGAACTCCATTCCGTGAACAGTCTACGTTTCAAAACCCTAAAGAGAAAAAAACTTCAGGATAAGGTAGTCTACAGTTATAATCTAACAATAATACATTTCTACAAAAAATAAGAGAACTTTCATAAATCTTCACAATATCGGTGTGAGTGTGCCCAGGATTAGGCACGCTGTGTGGTCTCACGTATAACTCTGTCAGCTGTCTACTAACAAAACATGAAATATTTTGACGAAGTTTTGGAAAGAACTAATCCTTCTAAGACCAATATGTGTTTTCCCTATGTTATAAATATGGTTTTTCTGGAGACTGTGATGAATTCACACTACATAAAAATGGTCTCCTGGTAGGATTTACCCAAAAGAAAGATATCGTACTAGGAGAATTCCGTTAAACTGAAAGTTGGTTGCTTTAAATTTGTGCCTGACAAAATTAATAATTCATCCATACTGCTCTCGAGGAATATACTTCTATTGCTGTTAACTAATGATATATTTTATTGTTTCAAAATAAATATTATATTTAGACCAGCACTGTTTATTAATTCTCCTGTCTCCCAATCCCTTACACGTGTTCAAAAACTACGTTCACACAAAAATCACTTCATGCAATTAAAAGACCCCATAAAGCAGCCTAATTGCATGCAGCAAAGCCCTTCTTAAGCAGCTGCGTTCCTTGAAATATTCAAGAAATTCCTGCTGTTTATGAAACCCCAATATGTAATGCTGTGCTACGGACTCTCGTCGCCAGTTTCGGTCATGAGGCAACTAACTGAGACTTTACAATCTCTCTCTCGCTCACACACACACACACACACACACACACACACAGCATGTGTGTATATATATATTCATTTTATTATCATCGTCCAATTTACACATAAATTTTCCGAAATTAGTCCCTTCCCTTCACATTTGTCGGCTAAAGTTTTAGATTAATTTCCCGTCTTTCTCACGCCCTGTTAATCTCACCCTAAATTTGATCACCCTGATCAAGTGAATTACGAATAAACATCAGGGTACCCTTCATAATTCAGTTTTTTGCTGCCTTTTTTGACCTGCTAACTTTCACACCCAAACATCCCTTTGTTACGCTCTTGTGAAACATCCCTACGGTAAGAGGCCGCGCTTAACACTCACACAACACGACACTAACACAGTTAATTAGAGGAAGTGCAAATGTAGATGCAATGTGTTACGAACGCTAGCTGTCAGAATGTTTGCACGCTCACAGAATGTTTCCCTGTCCTGACACGAAGCAGTACAGTGGGCAGACGCATAGCCCTACTCATTAACCACGGCGCAAAATGGAGGTGAGTGATTAACATGGCGTCCCGGCCGCTTTACATACAGGAAAGAACGCCGTACACATTGCATAGGAGATAGAATGGGACCAGGGCAGACCTGACCGTTTCCAAGAAAAGAAAAATCTCTTACCCCTGCCAGGATTTGAACTACGAATATTCCAACCCCCGGCCGGTGCATAGGGCTGACAACCTTACCACCTTCAAGTGCCGATTGTCTAGAAATTTGGGAGCCTCAAACTCCTGGAATCCGAAGGGCCTGTCCAGGCCTGCAACGGGATTGCTTTTATCTTCCAACCCCTAGCCTAGTTACGATGCCGACTGAAACTACCCCGGTTTCAAAGACCTGTTAAAAGGACAGAAAACTGAGGTGCAAAAATAACACAGTTGCCAGGTCTAGGACCTATTTCAAGCTTTCACGATGATTAATTGTTGATACTGATTTTGTTCCTGTGTATTGACGCTGTGCGGAGGCAGGATGTGTTGCCTAAGAATCTAAGTTTGTGCCCTGAAGATGTAAGCAGTAAATTTCCCTGGAACGCAGGTACCTGACTGCCAAACCACAAAGTGTAACACTTCAGAATGTTTTAATATTTATAATCTTCATGCTGAGAACATTTGAACAAATACAGCCAAACCCCGACATAACTTTCCCCGATATGGTGCCACCCTCACTTACAGCCCACGGAAGCCTGTGAACAGAAATTCCGTATTATACAGTATTTAGACTTACCGCCACCCTCGACACACCGCCAGAAACTGCGGTGAAAGAACAGGGGCGCTCTATCGGAGTTTGATTTAATCATATGCCATGCACGACAAGAAATTCGAAAAGTTGTATGCAAGTCCTGACGACAGTTTCGAATCATACGGACGAACAGGACACCATTAGACTGTGTTGCTGCAGCACCCCTTTGTACGTGTGACTACGTCAGTGCCAAGCCGATATCTTTTTAACAGAGTCACAAGTTACAATATATTCCTTTATTAAAACCACAGCCAATGTTCACAAAAAAGTGTTCTTGCCACAAAATGCTTCAAAAAAATTAGATGAACATACTCTTGGCACATAATTAACAAACGGTCATGTGATAATACCAGCACATAAACCAAAGGTCATATTAATATATGCTGTAAATCTAGGACTTATTTCTTACAAAGGGAGTATAATTTTTAAAGCATAGTTTTAAACGCTTTGACTAAATCCTGTAATATAAAATATTGCCAAAGGTAAGGTTGATTGAGGTTGACACAAAAATTTTGGTTCAGTAATGTCAAATTTACTTTTTAACAACAGGTGGCAATTACGTAAAATTGCCTTCAGTTGGCTTCTGTATATGCGAACTAAACTATTAGCAACAGATTTACGAAATGAAATAAAATGAAAATTTGGCTGTGAAGAAAGAGAAGTTACTCTGCAAAAGACACATATAAAGTATGCCGCCACATTGTTATTCTACCATATGAGTAAAATACAATACAGACGATGTATCCTACGTATAACGCAATACTGAGGCGCATTCGTGTTAACATTTTTACCGTGGAAAAGGAATAAGCATCACATATTCCGAGTGTGTGCCTGCAGCCTTAGTTACCCAGCATGCAAAACGCATGCGCCGTATTATATTGTCATCTGTGGCCTGTCTGGCCGTATGATATTTTTCAACACTATCTCATAAAGGGCACGATTTTAGGAAAAAGGTTTTTGAACATAAAATATCCGTTTTGATTTTCTCTACAACTTCTGTTTGAAATGTTTTTCGTTTCCTACTCAGCGAGATATTATTATATCCTAAATGCACGTATGTCTTCATGTCGAGTACCCGTCATTCTTGCCAGGCGTTAATCACACTTGAATTATTTTGAAAAAGTTTCGAAAAATATTCAAATATCAAATTTCATGAATATCCGTTCAGTGAGAACCGAGTTATCCCATGCGTACCGACGGAGTCGGAAGGACGGACGGACGGACGGACGGAAGGGCAGACAGACAGACAGACAGACAGACGGACGGACAGACTGACAGACATGAAGAAGCTAATAGTCCCTTTTCGCAATTTTGCGAACGCGCCTAAAACCTTTCATAAAGTAATACTGTAGGTGTAATATATTTATTATCTGCCTTCATATTAAAATTTTTGTGTGTGCCTAACAGTGACACAAGAGTTCCCTGCATTCTGGCGTACATTTTTATAATTTGAGAAGCTTTGAAATTTTCCTCGTTTTTACAACGTATGTAAAAGTGCATTATAAACCGCACCCTCAAAATTAAGGAAGCCCGCCTGTTGCTTTTTGTCCACATCAAATGGCGGTGTTACCCGAAAAGATAATTTTTATTTCAGACAATATGATTTCCTTAGCAAATAAATGTACCTGTCAATCTGGAGTAAATTTTTCACGAGAATTAAATTCTGAGTCTACAGACACCGAACAAAGGACCGCTAAATTTACGTACATATATAAAAAGTACTGCAGTCACTCCGCAATGTTGTTGGATGTTCAGCTTCTAGAGTGCACTTAACAGTAAATACAATCTCAGAGTAACTGGTTGAGAAGTAGACAACAATTTCGACTCGTACATGCAAGTTCAAAAGTCTCAGTACAAAAAAAAAGTGAGGGGGGGGGGAAGGAATTTCGAATTAAGATTTCGCCTTACTTTCCGGTGAGTCTATGAACTAGCATGATAAATGAAACTGGCTTTACTATGCCGTTGGTCTTGCTCAACAAAGTAACCGTATAAGACGCCGAATTAGGTGATCCACACGGACTGTTGTAAACAGGTACGGCACGTGCCTATTTCGAAACTCGACACACAAAGACTGCACTGAAATTTATTGCATTCTGTTTACAGGAACTTTGTGCAAAACTGCTCTCGTGTAACCTAATTTTATGCGACTAGATAAGAAATATAAGCGCGCTGCTTTATAAAAAACGGGGTTGGCGTTTATTCACATTCACTTACATCAAGTTTGCACAGAAGAAGGTTGGTCTGTACTATACGAAAGCAAGAGATTTTGACGTAAGGAAATGACTAATACACGGCAGATACTATTGACTGTAAGTTATACAACTAAAAATTTGTGTTTCCTTTTCAATTTTGTACGTATTTTGTAAGAAATACATAGTGGGCACATTTTACGAGAACCCTTCAACCTTCAGTTAATTTACAGGACTTCCAATTTGGTTCCACATTAATAGATAATTAAAGTTACAAATATTTCTTCGGTGCAGTACTGCATTTAGTCTCCAACAAATTTATTTTAAAGCCCAGTGATTACTCTATGTACCATTTGCTGTAACGTTAAAGCCTTCTGTATTTTACCCACAGTTTATTTATGTTTATTCTCCTCATAAAGAGTGACTCTTACATCATGCAGCATTTACCAATTGGTTTTCTACAGAAAGCACACTGTGTCTTCTATGACGTAAGAACTGCATCTTCAAAGGGTTAACCCTTTAAAGACGAAGCGTATCTGTTTTATATAAGGACTCAGTGCGTACCGTGCTGTAAACACTCTCCATTACGGTTATAAAAACCAGCCTCTTATTGTTGTAAAAGGCAAAAGTTGCTGTTTGTTCTGAGATCCGTACAAAATACATAAACGCAATGTGGGCACCACGTAGAATTTTTTAATGTTAAACCTGGTGGTACGTAAAGTTACCGCTAGGCTTTAATTGGTTAAAGACGTACATTAGAAGAACTGTCTGAATTAGGCCAAGTTCCAAAAAATATAAAACCTCAGGTTTAAAAGTGCACATCGTAAAGCGAAAAACTGTATTGTGCAAGTCTCTATTTATTTTATTTACGTATCAATACATAAATAAATCAGTAATTTTGTAAGCAATAAATTAAGTCAGTTTTTCTATGTATCTACAGGGGGCGCGTGTCGAAAGTGCTTGGACAAACAAATTTCAGTAATGTGTTCCCCAAAACAAACCGCGAAAAAGATCATGTCAATGTACTGTATATCCGAAAACACATAATTTCGAGTTACAGCCCACCCCTCCACCATGTTCCACTCCAATTCAATCGTTTAGATTATCTGTGGGGGCACACAGAATCTCTAGTGTACTCAGCTCAAATTGACACTGAAGAGGCACGTCACCAACGCAATGTTACATCTGTCAAGCCATTCGCAACCGACCGGGGACCTATGAAGAGCGTGTAACAGGCCATGTTCATACGTGTCCATAAGTACATTGATTCAGACGGAGGACATTCTGAATATTTGTAGCGAATTGTGACTTGACAAACAACCATAACTGAACAGCTATTAAACTGAGAACCTGTATTTAAGTGTATTATGTCAGTTGCTAAGTAAAATAGTACACAGTCAATGTATCTACTGATGAGTGCAGCACAGTTACTATTCCGACTACGCTATCCTAGGTCCCTCAGAATAAGATTGCTGATATTAAATAACTGGAAAACATGTAAAATTTCAGACACTTGGAGAACACAGAGAAAAATCGAAGTTAGACGGAGACATAAATAAAGAGTATACTAAATTCCGAAAAAAATTCCCTCTTCCCTTTAGACTCTTTCGCGTTCCGCTGAAAATCCGACAGATCCGATTTAGAAAATTTCTGCTTAGGTCATGTTTTCTTCTGAGTAGGCCCAGATAAGAAACTTGTTTTTAAAATCTTTGAAAAATTCGATATTGGTTATTTTCGATAAACATTTTCATGCTCTTTAGATCTTCAGCCACATACTTCCATAAAAACCCCAATTTCTGAGTGCTATGTATTTTTCTTTGTACACCTGTATATCACACGCCATTAAAAAAGCTTCAGCAGCTAGTGCATATCTTAATAAATTGCAAAGTACGCCAGTGGGAATCTTGTGCTATACATTAAAGTGATTACCACTTAAAACATTGCTGACAGCGGTGTATAATTAAAATGAGAAACAAAAATAGAATGTAGGATGATGAAGCAAGGAATACTTATATGAAAAAATAAAAAGTAATAAGATTTGGAACGCAGGCATAAATATGAAAAGAAGGGGCGAAAATAACTATCTTTCAGTAACGTAGGGTGTTGTATTAAACATGCGATTATTTATGAATTTATTGCAAGTGCTACCTCTAGCGGAAAAGCATACACGTATCGCAACAAACCGGGCCGACTGGTCATGCATGAATCTGCCGTAGCGTTGCACTGTCATAACACTCAACATATCAGCAGGCTACAGTACGTCTAAAAACATCAAGAAAAATAACAGTGTTTTAATTTCTACGTTTTTAATAAACACATGTACTTTCTTTACAGATTATTGTTGCCCTAATGCTACACATAGTAGCTGCAGAGCT
>BLKM01008108.1:0-17849 GCA_013340265.1 Coptotermes formosanus
ATAAGAAGGTCAACCCTCTGCTGTTTTCCAAATAATTTCAACTGTAGATAACAGTGCGTGTGAGTTTGTGATTCTGAGTGTCTTTGCTGCTCACTTGACAAATGATTTACACCGCAGAAGCCCTGTTTGTTGCACGCTTCGTGTTTGTTAGGAAAATGTAAAGGGGGCGAACAATTAAGTTCGTTTGATGTTTCACATCCTGCCAGCCAGTAAAATCTTGAAACTGAGACATGCAATAATGTCGCGTATATTTTTCTGCCCCATTTTTGTGATGAGTTCTTAAAGTGGGCAATGGTGGAGTAGGTCGACTTTATTCACCTATCGTGTAGCAAGCGCACATAAAGCGGATTGCCTAATATTCTTTAATAGTTTTATTTTCAGCCATTTTAGTCAATCTTAAAACACGGTAAAATGACAAAGGGAGACAGCATCCTATCTAAATACGAGTATGATGTGAAATGCTGTAAGAAATAACAAAAGGACACCAACGCGACAAATTTGTCGCGGAGCGACAAAATGTCATATATAAATTTTCAGGGTACCCCTCACCCCTAGCCACCTGCTTAAGGGCATTTACTGGGATCCACACAAGACACTTCCGACCACTTTCTATCCTTCTATCCCAGTGCCAGGCTAGTGTTAGCCGAGTCGGTTTAGCACCGGCCATAGGAATGTCAGTACAGTAAGACCGGTTGGTGTGAGCAAAGTGTCGGTGGCGGTTTTACCGAGCGGTACGTAAGGGACGGGAGGCAGCAGCATACAGGTGAAGGGGCGAACGGGAACGCCTGTAGGTGAGAGACAGGGCAGCTACAAGTGTGAGAGCTGCTAGAAGTGTGAACCACCGGCGGTCCACATCCCTTGGTTGGGGAGCTGTGACACACTACAGCCTGCAACAGTGAGCAGTCGCCATTTCATTCAGGCACTCCACTGTCCGCTAACTGTGCTGTTACATGGACGGGAAGGAGTGTCACTGGGTGCCTTGGGTTATTGCTGTTTGGGGAAACACAAGACAGGCAAAGTACGTATAACGTAACACCGCGCCGCGTTCGCGTAACTATTTTTGCAGTGGAAAAGCAAGAAGTATTCAATATTATGAGCGTGTGTCTCCGGCCTTATTCATCCAACATACAGTGCGCATGCGCCGTATTATATTATTATCTGTTGCCTGTCTGATTCTACAAAATTTTCCCACATTATCTCACAAACGGCACGCTTTTCGAAAAAATACTGAACCTAATATGTGTGGATTGATTTCCGTTACAACTTTTGTCTGAAATATTTCTCATCCTAAGAAGAATGAAACGCGATATTACCATAAATGTACTAAGTATTCATGTAGAGTACCCGTCACTCTGGTCAGATTTTAATTAATCTAGAATCTTATCAACAGTTTTTCGAAAAATTCTCAATTACAAAATTTAATGAAATCCGTCCAGTGGGAAACGAGTTGTTCCATGCGGGCGGACGGACGTGACGGAGCCTCAGCACCGTTCGCAGTTTTTGTAAAGTGCCTTACAAGTGGCGCTCTTCCAAGTGCCGCTTGAGGAAATGCACCACAGTTGGCAGTGTTGGGGAAAATCCCCACACACAAAACTATCGCAGTCGATGACGCAAGGGAACGGGTGTGACTGGCTATATTGCGGTTCTGCTGTTAGGGAGACAAAACTGGCGCTGTTACAGGGATATGGGGACAGCACACCGCCGGGGGAAATGTAAAATCATTACTAGTATACGTGAAATTCCACAGAATTTCCTACCGCACTCCTTGAAAAACTGAATCATGGCTTGTAGCGCCGTTGTTAAGAAATAGTGAAAATATTAATTGTAGTCAGTGCATTAAATTGCTTAAATGCGATACAACAAGCACAAGATCTAAGGGACAGGCAGTGTGTAACAGGAACACAGAAATGCTTTTTGTGCAGAACTTTCCTTAATTTTTTTGATAAGATAGTGGGGTTAGGCTGAGTCACGTGACTGTGTGTAAACATTGCAGAACACTTGCGTTTGATGTTTGTTTTATAACGAAAGCTTATCTCAAGAGTGTAAGCTGGATTTGTCTGTCAGTGCGATAATTATGGCAGCTGTGTGCCAGTACCGCGACGCTGCACAATACAATGCCATCTGCAGACCCAGAGTCACACACAGACTGCTGGCTATTTTAATGTTGTGCTGTATCTGACATCTCCCCGTCGTGCATAAACCACACAGTTACTGCCAAAGGCACATTTTCCATCCGTTTTTGAAGGTAATTTAAGAGGAAATCTCTGTGGACACTGCCTGTAAGACGTGGCAAATCATGTGGACCTGCAGGCAGTCACCCACAATACCTGCCCTCACACTTATCCTACACTGCTGCCGGTGCATAGTATGGATTTTACCACGTGGATTTCCTCTGACTACTGATGTTGTTTAGGGCACATTTGACGGCAAGTGTACCAAAATTTGCTGCGTCTGTGAAGGGCACTGATGTGACAAACAAGTGAATACCAAAAAGAATTCTTTCCCGCTGTGTAATGAGCAGGCCTCAGATTCTGCACACGTTATAAGTGGTAAGGGTACAGCAGCTGTTCGTGAAGTACCCTCCAGACGATCATGTAACAAACAGGAAATGCTGCCGCAATTTGTAATAAAAATCCACTCAGCAGGAGACAATTTGCTTCACGCGAACGAACTGGGAGAACGAAACTTTTGGCTTTATTTTGCGAAGGCGCCTAACTAAAGACAGCGCCTTTTGTTCGCTTCTGTTTTCTTGATCCGGTGGGTAACTATTAGCTTCTCAAGCAAGATGTCGCTGCAAACGGCCTGCAACTGAATGGCAATTCTGTGACTTCTGTCATGTTGCTGACACGAGTTACACGTCACCTGTGCTGACATCTACCGGTGCAGCCAGCCTGCACTTACTGCACTGCATAGCCAGCTGTTCTTGTGTATGGAGACAAAGGAGTTCCTCCACTAAACGATGCACAGACCCTCCGAAAGTAACGATCTGTTTAAGATGTAGATAACTGGCCAGCGGGGCTGAAATTGGGGCTGCCCAATAGTCTGCGTCCTTCCAGAAGGCCACACAGGACCAAAATAAAGCAGTGTGGACACAGTTTACACTGTCAGAACTGTCGCTGGTGTGTTTGTAGGTTATGTAATGATGGTTTCAGTGACTGGGACTGTGTTCCCTTAGGTGTACAATAAATAAGGAAATGTATTGGTTGAAGGGACCGGCCGAGGCCGAATTTAAGACATTGCTTTGGCGCTTTCTTGGAGGAACTGAGCAAATATTGGAATGACTTCAACCAGGAAAGTCGTTGGTGCAGCAGGTATTCGAACGGAACGGGTTCCTCAACACGAGTCACAAACGTTACCTTTTGAGCCAAACTGGCCGGTCTGTGACAAACCGGCCTGTTACACTGGCAGTAAATAACTGCATGAAGACGAGTCCTTACTGCTACTGATGCAGAGCTGCACAGAAAACGTTATATTTGTAGCCAACGTGGATGGGAATTCAAATAAAGACATACACTTGATACGGATACTGTTGGTGGAACTGGGAAAGGGACTGGAACAGTTAAATGTGGGTCAAAACTGCATTCACAGGAACATCTGGAATATCTCATGTGGAGTGTCTGCACCACATTAAGTGGTGTTGTTTGTTTGTTTGTTACACTGGGTAAATAGCGTCAAATTTGTACTCAGAAACGCAAGCCATGAAATCTCTCAGGCATCAGGTTAGTGAACAGAATTGTTACTGCGAGGGCGGTGAAGGGCGAATGTGTGTTGTGTGGAGAGTGGTTAGATTGGGACCGTTACGGTGAATTGTGTGTGTCAACGTAACGCAGTCGCACGTTTGTTGGTGTTTTAGACTGCGAATTCGTTGATGTAACACGAGTGTAGTGTGTCTTGTTAAACAGACTGTATGGCAAGAAAATTGTACTGCAATTACAGGACGGCTAATTGGTTACACAGCTGCCTGCTTAACTCTGTGTGCTGTGCGCTGTTCACGGGAGACAATGTGGGTCTGTGCGATGGACACTGTACAGGTACATTTCACACTCTGTACGTGGATAGATATAGATATAGATTTAGTTAACATTCCATATATCCAGCGATACTTTTGAATGTGGAACGTGTCTATTGTGAACAGTAATGTGTACACGGATAGTACAAATATTGATTAGAAAACTCTAGCAAAAATGTCTTGAGCAAGAAGTAAATACTATTAAAATACACAGTACGAGTGTAACAAAATTGTACACAGAATAAATCACTAGTCAAACCGTATAAATGAATTAAAAATTAGATTGCTTTGTTTAATAAACTAAGAACATTAAAACATATATATATATACACACATGCATATGTGGGATATGTACTGACACAACATCAGGAAAATATGAATATGGAACAATATAAAAATAAATACATTGAGATGGGCAACTACAAAATAATGTGTAATATAAAGTTGGCATTGCCATGAACATAATTACAATTGTAACTGCGAGTATATTCGGAGTTTCTTGATACTGTGCTAGTGTTTGTGATCTAATTATAAACTTAGGCAATCATTACTTATGCAAAATAAGAGAGATGCAATACAAGTGTACCTAAGTATAAGCACCACGTGTACAAGCCATAATTCTAACACAGCAGTGTAATCGAGTTGTCCTGTATCGTGCAGTTAGTTACACAACTATCATTAAATAAACAGAAGACATAGCACTGTGCACATGTATATCATCCGTATACATACAGGGCTACGGTTGTTGACATTTCTGTGCAGGATTGAATGTTCCACAGTGTTGCACATAAAATTGAAGAAGTCGTTTTCTTTACAGAATTAGCATTAAAGCGACTTTTTCCCAAATAAAATAACGCTACTTGCACACGACCCACAGCACAGCTAAGAGTACCGTTACAGTAACTGTTAATTCCGTGCATGTAGCAGACTTCTCATTCAAAATTCACTGACTGTTACTGCAATAAACAGCAGCTTGCCCCGTAATAACAACTGTACACAGTGTACTGTTAATGCTGAGAGTGCTGCCGTCTCTGCAGCACAATTGCTGTCTACACAGAATAACATAAATAGCACATTTTATACAGCCATTAATATACAAATATTTACAAACGATTTGTGCAATAGCATGCCAATTGTCAACAGTGCGTGTCGTTACACACAGTGCGAAATCAACACAACAAACCTGTCCTACACTTAACATACTTTATCATGAGCAGCAGTAAGTGGGTACATCTGTTTGTACCGAGGAGCATCAAAAGCTGCATTTAAACTTCAAACTCTTTACAGTCTATTGCCAGCCAGCATTCCCATCGTGGTGGCTGAACCACCAACTGACAGACAGCAGGACAGGTGGGTCGCCATCCGGTGGGCACAAGCGGTGTGTGCTGTTGTGGCATGAGACAGACACTGCGATACGCGAAACACCTGCTGTTTTGGTTCAGGGGAGATACCGGGACATATGTCGAATTGCTGCTTGTAGGTTTGTCATCAAATTTCAGATAATCACTGTGGAGTACACACTAAGGCTGTTTTTGTTTCTGCTGACACTTATTGCCTTCTTTCAGCTGTGTCAGGGCTTTGGCCACCAGCGGCGCTGCATTACAGCTGGACGGTGACCAGACTGACAGCTTTTACAGTGAAAGGAGGCCTGGACAGAGCCACCGCCTCAGCCAACTGACAGCAGGGAGGGTGTGCAGTGTTGGGGCTGACACAGCTCATAGCGCACACCGTCATGCACACCGGCAGCACACACTGGCCACTGTTCAATAGCACACCGTGACCGGCTGACTGTTCAGACCCGTGTACCAGTTAGCAGTGCGGTTCAGGACTGTCCTGTAGCAGTGCTGTGCATGGTGATAGCTGTCACGCACTGACCCCGTCCGTGTGTATTCCTTTTCACCACCCCCCACCTGGGACACCTCCCAGACAATGTTGAGGGCACAACAGACCCTCCAGTGGTTCCCGCTGTTGCCGCGTAACGCTGCACCGTGACGGCATTCTGTTGCAGACGCACACAGCACAAGCAGTGTCCCTCATACTGCTACCCGTGTCAAGGCGTCTGCAGTTGTGCCTGTGACAGCGTGACATGCAGACACACCAAAATTTCCAGCCCAGTAGTTCCCCCTTCTCATTATTGTTTGAATGTTTCAGTACAGCACTGAAACTGTCAGCCAAGTGCTCAACTGGTTTTTTTAGGGCCTTATTTTTTTCACACTTACATAAACCTTACCTTAGCAATTCCAATAGTTCTAATTTTTTCGAACTCTTATGTATTTATTTCTTTGGAAAGAGATAAAGCGGGTCTTACATCTTTATCTTGGTCTAGCAACAGGTTATCTTTGAGGCTTAGGTTCGCTTCTTTAGGCCAAACCCACAATATTGCTTTTACCCTCCGTGTCTCGCCATCCGGCTGCTTGATACGAAACGGTTCGTTGTCTGTCTCCCTTGGCCAACAAGAATTATTTTGTGTTAACTCCAGTTTGCCTCCCTGAAGATAGCTTGATACGACCGGAAATATGTCGTAGATATTGTGGTTTAGAATATCGAGTGTATATAACCTAATTAAGTGTACTTCAGCCTTTTTTCCATAAATAAAGCTCTACTGTTCATTTCAGCTGGTGTCAATTCCTCTTGAGCCCACGTGTATAGTTTCAATAATACCTCTTTGTCGCCCTTCTGTGCTGCTATGTCCCAGATACTTTTCTTGTCATGGATTTTAGCGAATAATAAATCATTTTTTAATTTCCCTGGGGGTAGTTTCTGTTTGGCCCACCCCCACAATTTCTCCAATAACTGTATGTTGCCCCGCTCAGCGGCCAAGTGCCAGGCGGTTCCCTTTTGTGATCTTTACCTAACAGTAATTTATTATGTAACTCATCTGGGGTTAGCTTCTCATTAGCCCATTCCCATAATTTCTCCAGTACCTGTATGTTGCCCCCTTCTACTGCCACGTGCCATGCATTTTCTTTCCAACTGCTCTTACCTAGCAACAATTGATATTTTAGTTTCCCTGGGGTTAGTTTCTGTTTAGCCAACCTCCACAGTTCCTCTAATAACTCTATGTTGCCCCACACCGCTGCCAGGTGCCATGCAGTACGACCGTAATGATCTTGGGTTAGCAACAGCTCATTTACTGTGTCTGTGTGCCTTGCTACCTGCACGCTATCTAATAAAAATCCAACAATATAAGCATTACCTTCCCGCGCTGCCTGATGTAATATTTTTACACCGTCACTCCAGTCATGTATCCGATTTCCATACTGTTTTAACACCTCATTTGATGGCTCAGACCTTGACAACAATAACTAACTAACTAACTCCATGGAGCAGAGGCCTTCTTGAGAAGCTAACAGTTTCTCAGCTAGTCAAGAAATTCCCCGCATTTTATGGAACCCGAAGGTTCATTACCGCATTCACAAGAGCCCGCCACCTGTCCCTATCCTGAGCCAGATCAATCCAGTTCATGTCCTCCCATCCCACTTCCCGAATGTCCATCTTAATATTATCCTCCCATCTACGCCTGGGTCTCCCAAGTGGTCGCCTTCCCTCGAGTCTCCCCACCAAAATCCGGTATGCACCTCTCTCCTCCCCCATACGTGCCACATGCCCCGCCCATCTCAGTCTTCTCGATTTGATTACCCGAATAATATTTGGTGATGAGTACAGGTCATTAAGTTCCTCGTTATGTAGTCTTCTCCACTCCCCTGTCGCCTCGTCCCTCTTAGGCCCAAATATCCTCCTCAGCACCCTATTCTCGAACACCCTCAGTCTTTGTTCCTCCCTCAGTGTGAGAGACCAAGTTTCGCATCCATACAGAACAACAGGTAAAATTATAGTTCTGTATACCCTAATCTTTGTGTTTTTGGATAGCAACCTCGAAGACAAAAGATTCTGCACCGAATGATAGCAAGCATTCCCCGACTTCAATCTGCTCTTAATTTCTTCATGAATGGAGTTTCGATTCGTTAGGGTTGCTCCCAAATATTTGAATTCTTCCACCCTTTCAAAGGATTTATTATCTATATTTATGTTGTGATTGTGTCGTGCATTCTGATTTCGAGACATGACCATGTACTTAGTTTTCTCAGCATTTACTTCTAGACCAATCTCCTTACTAGCAATAATTAAATCTTCTGCATTTTTCTTTATGCTATGTACGCTTCCGCCCAATATATTAACATCATCAGCATAAACCAGAAGCTGATGTGTACCATTCAATTTCAAGCCCTCCTGGTTTGCCTGAACCCTCCTAATGGCATATTCTAAAGCAAAGTTGAAAAGCAATGGCGACAGAGCATCCCCTTGTTTCAAGCCATTCTTAATAGGGAACGTGTCAGACAGATGTTTGCCTACCCGAACTCTGCTATATGTTTCACTTAGACACATTTTTATTAACCTTACTAGTTTCATGGGGATACCGAACTCAATGAGAATATTATACAAGACCTCCCTCCTAACTGAATCATAGGCTTTCTTGAAGTCTATAAATAGCTGATGCACTGCCTCATTGTATTCCCATTTTTTCTCAAGTATTTGGCGAATGCTGAATATATGATCAGTGGTTGACCTGTTACGTCGAAATCCACACTGATGATCCCCAATAATTTCCTCTGCATATGGAGTTAACCTTGACAAAAGGATGTTGGATAGAATTTTGTACGTAGTCGACAAAAGTGATATGCCTCGATAGTTATTGCAATCTGTCTTATCACCCTTCTTATAAATAGGCACAATGACCGACTCCTTCCATTCCTCAGGCAATTCCTCCTTATTCCAAATAGAAATAATAAGTTTATGGATTTCAGACCGAATAATCCTACCCCCTGCTTTAATCAATTCTGCTGGAATCTGATCAATACCTGGTGATTTGTGACTTTTTAGTTTTTCAATAGCCATCTCAACCTCAACCGCACTGGGCTCAGGCACTAGTGGCTCTGCCGTGTGTACTTCAATCTGCCTAACATCGTTAACCCCGTGTATATTCAACAGCTGGGAGAAATGATTCCTCCACCTAGCCAAAATACTGTGGGAGTCTGTAACCAGGTCACCCTTCTCATCCTTTACTACATTACTTCTAGGCTGGTACCCCCTCTTAAACTCATTGATACCCCTATACAAGTCTCTTATATTCTTCTTCTTACTGTTTGTTTCAATTTCATTAATTTTAGCTTTCAGATATTCCTTCTTTTTGTGCCTGAAATGTCTACTAGCTTCACGTCTTACGTTGTGCAGATTATCTCCATTATTTTGGTTTGGATCTGTAACCACTGAATTTTAGCCTGCTTCCTTTTATCTAAAAATTCTGCACATTCTGCATCAAACCATGGTTTATGCTGCTTCCGTTCGTGTAGACCTAGACTCTCTTGAGCCGAGATTTTGATATTCTCTTTAATGTTTTCCCAAGCCCTATTCATGTCCTCACTAACATTTAAGCTTTCCAGAGCTGCAAACCTGTTTGAGATCTTAAGCTGATACTGTTTCCTAGCCTCTAGTTCACTTAGCTTCTTGAGATTAAATCTCTCTACATCAAACTTCTGTGCTGCTTGTTTACTTACTGCCAGTCTTTCCCTAACTTTCGCAACCACCAGATAGTGATCAGTATCACAGTCAGCTCCCCTGAAAGATCGCACATCGAGTATACTGGAATGCCGTCTCCTATCTATCAATATGTGATCGATCTGATTGTGAGTCTTCCCATCAGGAGAGGTCCAGGTGTATTTATGAATGTTTCGGTGGGGAAACATAGTGCTCTTAACAACTAGATTCTTTGATGTGGCAAAGTTTACTACTCTAACACCATTATCGTTGCTATCCTGATGTAAACTCTCATTCCCAATAGTCGGTTTGAAAATATCCTCTCTCCCCACTTTTGCATTAAAATCTCCTAACAGAATTTTCATATGGTACTTAGGAAAATGATCAAAAACCCCTTCTAATTCCTCATAGAAGCTGTCCTTTGAATCATCGCCCTTCTCTTCCGTTGGTGCATGCGCATTCAGAACAATGATATTACACCAGCGGCCTCTCAGCACTATGTATGACATCCTAGCACTAACAAACTCCACTCTCTTGATTGCTGATACCATTCTCTGGTGCACAAAAAAACCTGTTCCCAATTGATGATTTTCCTGCCCTTTGCCATAGAAAAAAGTATACTCCCCGGCTCTTACAGTCCCTTCTTTGTCCCACCTAACCTCCTGTACACCCACTAAATCTAACTTGTACTTAGCTAATTCCCTGGCCACTGTCATAAGTGACCCTGGCCTATACATGCTCCTCACATTCCATGTTCCAAAACTCATATCCTTTTTCCGTAGCTGGGGTCGTACCAAAGAATCGGTCCAGGTCCGAGGCTTTGTAGGCTGTTTCGTAACATCATAATTTTTTACGGTGAGGAGTTGTTAGCACCTCGCCCAACCCCCAAGCTGGAGGACCACCCCTTGTCGGCTGTCCGCGACTGCTTATTCAATGTATTCGCAGCTACCCTCCATACCTGGAGGCCGTTCCTCCATCCGCAACCCGAGGACGCGCCATGCCGTGGTGACAGGGACCCACTTAACATGGCCTTGACAACAATCCGTCTATAAAAACTCTAATCACGCGATAATTTTTTTCCAGAAATATTTTCTGCAATAAAAGATCCTGCACTTGCTGGGAGGTGGTTGACACTTTGTTCAATTGGTGTACAAAATAATCCGCAACATAATACTCGGCAAAGGTGCCGTGGATAAAGTGCAGTTTACCGTCGTGACTTACTTGCACTATGCCAATCCTTGCTAACTGTTGGACTGAAAATGTACATTGGCTATTATTTTGAAGCAGTGCCACTTGTTCCTCAGTGAATAACACCTCCAGGGCCAGAAGCTGATGATCCTGTCGTATGCTGTTTAAATCAAGTTCTCTTTGCTCTTTTGCAACCACGTTATTTTCAGGGACTTGAAACTTTTCCTTCTGATAGATGTCATATTTGATTGCAATAAATCGTCCGTATAACCCAATCAAATCTAGCTTGAATCGCAACTCAGGCACCGATACAGCTGACTGATAAAATGTTTTAACTTCTTCTTCAAATGACTCCGCCAACATGCGGCATTGTAATGGGATGCCGGTGAATTCTTTGTCTTCATCACTGACTGACAGGACTAGCTGCTTAATTAATTCTTTAGCATAAATTTCTAACTTATCTTCCTCTTCCACGTTATTTCCTACCTGAGTAAACCAGTTTTTCAGACTCCAAAATTTTGTTAAAAATTCGATTTGATTGTCTTCAGAAAATGGTTCCAGTGTGTAGGACAGCTGTTGGAGCTCATCTTCCAGTTCCTCTCTCAGATGTGGTCGGGTGGTGACCCACAGCTGTTATACCGCCGTCTGCCTTAGAGCTTGCAGTAAAGCAATGACAGTCTCTTTATAGCTCGGACTGATTTCATCAAAACCATCCAGCAATATTACTATATTTACCTTTTGCTTTTGTTTACAACACTGTTTAAATAATTCCTTCTCAACACCAGGTTTTACTTTCAGAATCTTCTCCAATACAAATTCAGTCCCTTTCTCCTTATCGATCTGTTCATTTTTCAGTGCCTCCAGTGCACCTGTGTGGTCATTTAAGGCAATTCTCACCACCCATTTGGCAGGGAACTTCTGTTTGATTTGCTTAGACAGATGTGTCAGTACGGTGGATTTACCCATCCCTGCTGTATCAGAAGTCAGCATCACTCTTTGCTTGTGTGCTTGCTCCAACAGCTTGTCTAAATCATCAGGTGTGTATGTGTGCCAACTGTGGGTATCAATATATTTACGCAGCGTTTCCAAGCTTCCTTGCGATTGCTGCCAAAAGAGTTTTCCTAACTCGTTTCTCTCTAGCCAGTGCACGTTCCTTTTTGGATTCAGTTGACGGAGTTGTTTGAATTCATGTTCGGTGCTAGCCAGTAAATCAGGAAACTTTTGTTTTCCACTGTCATTTAATATGTCCTGTTTAATGATTACTTGGTGATAAAATGTTCTGTCAATATAGTATCTTTCATCGTAAAAATTACATTCAGAATACGTCACTGGTTCTTCACCAAGATTAAGATTTTTTTGTCTAACAAGTCGGCAAGGGGTAAAATATGTGTCACTGGTGAATCAGGAGACATGAGTTGATTTAAGGCAATTCTACAGCCTTGAAAATTGATCGCATTTTCAAGTAATTTTTCCTGTGAATGTCGGGTTAAATCGGTCCAAGTTAACTGTTCATTTCTTGTTACAAATCCATGACTGAGTGTTTCTTTAGCTATGTCTTGGAGAAGAGTAATGGTGTCATTTTCTGACTGCGTGGTTAAAATAATTTTGACAGACTGCTTCTTCGTCAGAGTATTAAACATACTTTTGAATATTTGTTTAGTTTCATCTCTAGAGAGTTGACTGGTCTCACACATCATTAACAGATGTGGTGTTGTTGTCGACCCCAATAATGCATTCAAATTCACCATTTGATTGACAAGCAACAAGTGCTCTAACGTCAGTACAGTATAATGACCTTCACTGCGGAAATCGATCTTCGAGGGTGTCTTTTGCAGCACCTGATAAACCTTGATTAGCCCTGTCCATGCATCCCCCTCAACCATCCGTAAATGCAGTACTTTTTGTTCATCACTGTCTAGAAAATCGCTTAAATTTAGTGCAGCAGGCTTAAAGTCAAGTGGGCTTTGGTGAAACTTTTCAAGGTAACGCCTGGTTCCAATCTGATAAACGTTGTTTCTAATCTTGTGTGGTGACAAAGCACACTTTGAGTTCTCTTTTATCTCCGGGAAAAGTTGAAGCAACCTCTTCACGTAGGGAATCAGTGCCTGTAATGCACTGGCATCTGTACAGCGAATTGTTTCATTTTCAATCTCAAAGCTTTGTAATACTCTTTCTGCTTCTTCTTGAACCTTATCATTTCCGATTGCAGAAAACATTTCCTTAGGCTTAAAGAATTCAGGTAACTGACACAGCCTACGATATTCCTCCAAAAACTGACGCTCTTCCTGACTAAATATGCTTATACTAGTCACCCGCTCGTCATAATTTGTTGTTTGATAACGAATTGGATAGTGACCTTTGTGCAGGAAATTTTGGTCTATTATCTCTGTGTGGTAATTATTTAAATGCTCGGCCCATTTAAAGAAAGTTTTGTATTCTTTACTACGGAATAAACCAGTACTGTCGGGCCAATCTCTTACCACTTGTACTTTTATTTGTCCCTGTTCATCTTTACGTACTTGCCCTGTTTCAGCGTCAAAGGCTTGCACAATTTTACCCATATTATGCACCGCAATGTTATAGCATGCACAATGTTTTGTCCACCAGCCCATATCAGACAAATCAACAAAGATGCGATAGACCGTCCCTACATGTGCGTTACAAGTGTTAACGCGATTTGGAGCGGACAGATAACTGGTGATATCTAAGTGCTCTATGTCAATGGAACGCCTATCATGGCGTACATAAAATTCGACAGCCATTTGTGACAACATTTCTTTGCAACCTGGGCTGTCAAAAACTACTGTGTGGGGATGATAACTCTGTGGGACATTGTCACTTTTAAGGAAAGTATTTCCTTCTGTCTTAAGGTATTCAGTGGTAAAGGTAGTGATTTGCGCTAACCAGCCGCCTAAAGAGTGTCCGGTGAAGAAGACTTGGAAATTTGTCCGCTTTCCTTGATTAACGTCTCGCAGCACTTCGACAACCTTATATGCAAATGTGCTGGCAGATTCCATTTGTCGAACATACTTATTACGCAGCACGCCCTGTAGGTCTGTCCACAGGGGTCCCAATTTTTTTGGATCTGTGCCTCGTTGAGCAACCACAACCTGCTGATGCTCAGGGTGCCAATAGGCTGCTCCAAAATAGCCGTTACTCCTTCCAGTATTAGTCGCTGTTGTCAGTACTTTCCAGCCATCAGGTAAAGCTAACCCTGTCCCATACTGAGCGTCCGTCTCTCGTCTTTTGTAGTCTTTGTATGACTTGTTTGCAAACTGGGCCAACACCTAGGGAGTGGCAAAACTAGGCGTTGCTGTGATTTGGCTTAGGGGTGTTATATTTTTGTCTTTCAAGAAATGATCGATTGTTTGTTTAAAATTTTCGTTGCTCAATTTTAGCTTTTTATCTACATTTAAGTCTCCTGAGAATGGCGGTAGAACATTTTTCTCAACTGGCTGATTGGTGTGCGACTGTAGATTTTGTCTCCCATTTTCTTTTGAACCAAAACAGTTTAAGACAGGCATTTTGATTCCTTAGCTGTGCGCACTGTGAGTTTGGTGCCGTGCTGTGATAAATATAATATCTATACTCATGCAAAATATCGACGGCATTTATGAAGAATTGTCCAACGTACACGTAGAAATATAAGTAAACTAACATAATAAAGTGAAATGTAATAAATGAAATAATTAAACCACATTCATGAAGAACCACCGTGTTAGGGAATACGGACTGGCATTGTTTTTAACTTATCTAAAAAACTGACAGTATCATCTGATACACTTGTCGGTTATACCTGTCGAACAGCCAAACCACGAGGTCATATCCTGTTGAAGACACTAATCTTCAGTGAACAGGCTGCAGGTACTTCCTGTGCAGTGTCAGGGAGTGAAGACACGTGTTTTCTACCCTTACTCCAATGTTTGCAGTGCTCCTCGCGGGAATTCTGCAGCGTGTGGAATGTCCTGGGTTCTTCTTCAGCATCACGCCACTGTGGAAACGTTTAATGGTGTTAAAATGCGTGGCAGCAAGTTTCTACCAAACGTCAGTAAGCTTTGCCAACACCAACACCCAATAATACATACACGCAATGTGAAATGCCAACAGTTCCAGCTGTCATGATATCCGAGTTGCTGCTTCCTCAGTCCAACATCATGGCAGCCTGTATTCACAGCCACAGCAGTCTCTTCTCTGATGTCTCTCCAGGCCTGCCAACACACAACAACCATAATGTCACACAATTTACTGTGTGTACAGTACGGCCATTTCCTGCTGACCGCTCAGACTCCTGCCCACAGTGTCCAACTGTCAACATACAGCAGTGCAGTTTAATCTCTTACTGCCTCACCGCAAGGTGCTGATTGCATTATTCAAGGCAACATGAAATTGTGAATGTCGAGTTTGGGCAGTAAAAAATGCGAGATGCAGATATAGGCACGTTGCCTAACTTGGAATATTTCATTGAGAGTAGTGAAACAGATAAAAGTGTAAAATTCCGTACTGTTAGTCACATTTCTTCTCCGAAATTGATAATTATTTGACAGATGCGAGATTCGAAACTCTTGACTGGGTAATCAATACTTTAAGTGCTAAAGTGGTAACTGGTACCCGAGACTACTTTGGAGGTACAGTTCATTGGTGTCTGTTGTGACACTCCCTTGAAAATAGATATTCCGATAAATATGTCTTTAATTTTCGAATTTTGAGGTCCGACATATTTAACGTACGGAGACACACTGTAATTATACCGATATATTGTGTGTGCCGAATGCTATTTTTAGGTCTGCAGTTACAGACATGGCAACGGGATGGAATGTTGATGTTATGTCCGACATATTTAACGTACGGAGACACACTGTAATTATACCGGCTTATTGCGTGTACGGAATGCTGTTGGTGGGTCTGCAGTTACAGACATGACAACTGCACGGAATGTTGTGGTTATGTCCGACATATTTACCGTACGGAAGCACACTGTAATTATACAGGCACATTTTGTGTACGGAATGCCGTTGTTAGGTCTGCAGTTACAGACATGGCGACGGCATGGAATGTTGAGGTTATGTCCGACGTATTTAACTTACGGAGACACGCTGTAATTATACCTGCATATTGTGTGTATGGAATGCTGTTGGTAGGTCTGCAGTTAGAGACATAGTGAGGGCACGGAATGTTGAGGTTATGTCCGATATATTTAACGTACGGAGACACACTGTAATTATACCGGCATATTGTGTGTACGGAATGCTGTTGGTAGGTCTGCAGTTGCAGACATGACAACGGCACGGAATGTTGTGGTTATGTCCAACATATTTAACGTACGGAGGCACACTGTAATTATACCAGCATATTGTGTGTACGGAATGCTGTTGTTAGGTCTGCAGTTACAGACATCGCGACGGCGTGGAATGTTGAGGTTATGTCCGACATATTTAACGTACGGAGACACACTGTAATTATACCGGCATATTGCGTGTACAGAATGCTGTTGGTGTGTCCGCAGTTACAGACATGACGACACGGAATGCTGTGGTTATGTCCGACGTATTTAACGTACGTAGACACACTGTAATTATACCGGCATATTGTGTGTACGGAATTCTGTTGGTAGGTCTGCAGTTATAGACATGGCGACGGCACGGAATGTTTCGTTTGGTCCAACATATTTAACGTACGGAGACACACTGTAATTATACCGGCATAATGTGTGTACGGAATTCTGTTGGTAGGTCTGTAGTTACAGGCATGGCGACGGCACGGAATGTTGAGGTTATGTCCGACATATTTAACGTACGGAGACACACTGTAATTTTACTGGCATATGTGTGTACGGAAGGGTGTTGTTAGGTCTGGAGTTACAGAAATGGCGAAGGCACGGAATGTTCTGGTTATGTCCGACATATTTAAGGTACGGAGACATACTTTTTATACCGGCATATTGTGTGTACGGAATGCTGTTGTTAGGTGTGCTTTAAGAGACATGGCGACTGCACGGAATGTTGAGGTTATGTCCAACATATTTAAGGTAACTACGTGGTGTGTAAGTATTCAGTTGTGCAGAGAATGTAAACCATCGCGACACTACTACTGCTAGTTTTAAAGGACGATATTAGTAATTATAATGTGATAATAAGAATAGTAGCAACAGACATAGAGGTCTTGAAGTATCGATAGTCCTGTGTGTGTGTGTGTTTGTACGTGTACACACACCCACACACACACACAGTACATAAACTCTGGGGTATGTCCGTAGTGTGTTAGACTGATACCAAAATTTTATAGTTTCTGCAACAATTTTGCTTCCAAGAATGTATGTACATTTTCAGTTTAACCATTACGCCTAGCCACCTGCTTGAAGACATTTACCGGGATCCACAGAAGGCACTTCCTACCACTGTCCACTCTCCATTCCCGATGTCAGACTAGTGTTAGCCGAGCCGGTTCAGCAACGGCCATGGGAATGTCAGTACAGTAGGAACGGTTGGTGTGAGCAAAGTGTCGGCGGTGGTTTTACCGAGCGGTACGTGAGGGACGGGAGGCAGCAGCATACACGTGAAGGTGCGAACGGGAACGCCTTTAGGTGAAAGACAAGGCAGCTGCGGTTCTGATACTCTAGCTGCTGGAAGTGTGAACCGTCGGCGGTCCACATCCCTTGGTTGGGGAGCTCTGACACACTACAGCCTGTAACAGTCGCCATTTCATTCAGGCTCTCCACTGATCGCTGAGTTTTTTGTTACATTGATAAGCACGAGTGTCACTTGGTATACTGCGTTATTATACTACGTAACCACTCTTGCCGTGGAAAAGCAAGAACTACTTAATATTATGAGTGTGTGTCTCCAGCCTTATGCAGCATGCAAAGCGCATGTGCCATATTATATTGCAAAGTGGCCTCTGTGATTCTACAAAATTTTCGAATGTCAAAATTTCTTATCGCTCTCAGGGAAACCCCAACATTCAGTTGTAGCGCTCTTGTTAGTGTATGGTAAGAATATTTGCAAATCCTTCTGCTGGGGGTAGCCAGTGTCTTTAAAGTTGGGAAATGCGATACAAGAAGCAAAAGACCTAAGGGACAGGCAGTCTGTAACAGGAACACAGGCGTTATGAGTTCTATCGG
>BLKM01008110.1:0-12864 GCA_013340265.1 Coptotermes formosanus
TCAATATGTAGTAATAATGGTAAACCTATAAGACATTTCATCACCACCGCATGAATCATCAGGCTACTTTTTACACTCATAACCCATATTTAAGTATAAGTCTGATGGTTATTGTAGCTATCAGGGCTCTGGGTTTCGAGTATCTAGTTGACATTTGAGATTGGGGATGGAGTTGGAGTCGGTACATTTTTACCGACTCCGACTCCACCTAAAATGCTTTCTGATTCCGACTCCGCAACTCCGACTCTGACTCCACAGCCCTGGTTGCAGCACCATTTGTACAAAAGATCCTCACCCACCACTGTCTAGTTATTGTTACTGGTTTGCCTCTGTTTTTGTTTTCAAAGAAGAAGGATTAACTACAGAACACAGAAGCACAGCCTCTTCATCTACCTCCAAATCTATGTATGATTTTTCTTGTTGTAAATATCTGCTGTGTGAACAAGATACGTAATGGATATTGTATCAGCTGATATATCCGGAGCATTCCAGACCAGATTTGATGGCCAACACATTAATAATTCTATGCAAGATTTTTGTGAGTTATCCGTTTTTGTCAGTATACAGGATGAAAAATTTTTAAAATTTGCTGAACAATGTATCTGCCAGCATGTCTGTCTCTTGTTGTGATCAAACCGGAATCATAGACTTCTACGGTTGGCCAGCATTATTGATAGTCTAAACATACATTGACAAACAATTCTAATTGGTTACATCACAACTAGGATGTGTAGGTCTGTTGAGGTTGTAAATTCACCTCCATAATATTTCAAGATTCAATTTCTGTGTCACAATAAACACACACGTCTGCATTACAAAGACCAGTTGGTAAGTGCTGTTTATTATGAGACTTGTATTAAACACATAAATTGTGTGAGCAGAATGTAGAATTATTTGATGTTAAATTATTGTGCTCTAAAGTGTTAACCACACTGTTGTCTGTGTTACAGATGCTGCGGATTGAAGCAATGAAAAAGGAGCGTGAACGCCAGTACAGGGCTGGAGAGAGGAGCAAGGAAGAGCACTATGCACAGGCGCCCAGGATTGATGCTTACTAGATATGTCATTTGACAGCAGTTGATTTGATGATGTTATGGAAACAATTTTTTTTTGTAGTTGTAGGAATGAGTTTGTATGTGAGAGTGCTCTTAGAAATACATGTACATACTATATGCAGATCATTCCACTGTTCTTTGTGTGACAGGTTTGAATGTGCTTCGTCTGTATGAGTTTTGAAGCTGTGATCATTAAGATTATGGCCTTCTGTAATGTGATGCAATATCCAATACTTCATGAACTTGTGACTTCCATCTTCGAGGTAGAAGATGGGGACAGATTGCTCCTATGAATCTTTCGTACCTATGTAAATCTTGGTTGCAATATTATGGCGCTGCACAAGCGACTGATTTTTAGTCTCTCCACTTGGTATCGTCTGCACGCAGTACTAGAGGGGTGTCAGGTTAGTTGGTCACAAGACATCACAGAGTGGGTATCATTCCGTGTTGCCAGCTATTAGCCAAACAAAAACATTGTCAGTCTTAGAATGCTTGTACTACACTGTGGCCCTGTCTAAAATAGGAAACCATGCAGATGGTTGTAGAATACTTCCATTATCACTGGACACTGCCTAAAGAAATGATATGAGAATGTAAGAAAACAAACATATATTTTTAGAAGGAGAGGTGACATGCTGCACTCACTTCCTCTGCCCGTCATCTGCCAACCCTATGACCCCCACGACTTTCATATACTAGGCTGCTAATGCATCTGAGTGCCATAAGATTGCGATTTTACTGTATGAAACTACACAGCATCACATCCCAGAAGACTTAATGTTGGTCTGCTGTTTCTATCTCCGTACCTTACCACTAGGCAAATAAGGATCTTGCTGTATCCTTTACCCTACTAATCTGATAAAGCATAAAGAGTGTCAAAAGCTGTGGTGGGCCATTCACAAAGAGGAGGTACATTGTATTGGGAGTGACTGGAATACATCCAGACAAGAGGTTACAGCTGGCAAGAAACCAAAAAAGGAAGACTGTGGGAAGCGAGAAGAGAATGGAGTCTTCTTCTGTGTTGATCCACGTAAACTGTAGATAATGCTGTTAGAAGAAGGAGGTGGCAGCAGTGGTGAAGGCATGCTAAGAGGTGTAATATTTTAAATTGCAGTATTAAAGTGGGGGATTTAAGGCCCTAGAAATACAGGTCAAATCTCCTATCCACCAGGATTGTGGAGTTGGTACACAAAACCTCCAACTCCGACTCCTCAGTTTTTAAATGTCAGACTCTAACTCCTACTCCTTCATAAAACTAAATACAGTAAAACTTGCTTAAGAAGTCTCCAGTTAAGAAAATTTCCCGCCTAAGAAGTCAGGATAAAAAAGCACCAAAATTCTCACATTCGAGTAACATTACATGTTGCCCTTTTAATACATCCCCGCATAAGAAAATTTCCCACCTAAGAAGTAACAAATTTGACGACAAAACAATCTTTTTACCCATTTAATACATTTTCTGTTTCAGAATCTTAAAGAATTTCCCCAAGTTTCCATTCATTCAGTTTCCAAAATGCAGCATTCAAATGGCACTGTCAGTTCATAGAGGTTAATCTCCAAGGTCATTTCCCCCACGTTTCACGCAGTTGAATGGTGCAACCTCACGGTCAGCACGGGAGTGTTGTACTTCTTCCATGATGCGCAGAGTGTAGTCAGTCCCTACTACTCAGTCTCTCATGACAACCGAAAAATTGTAGGGGGTGGCCGGAAACTGATCCTTCCGTGACCTGCATAAGCCTGTGATTGGCAACGGCTGGCATGTAGCAGCTCACTTGCCCCTTCAGCTGCACAGGACTTGGAGGAAACGAAGGCAGCCAATAACATTTGGAGAAGTTTAGGCATGCACTAGTTGAAGCAACACGTTGTTCCACGTTGTTGGGGGGACAGCAGTTTGACGTGAGATAAATGAATGGTCGATTGTGACAAGTTGTTTAAATGTAATTTATCAGCAGTAATAAAATATGTGTCGTGGTGTAGCATGATCGTGAAACATTTGTGGTGACTGTGTGCAGATAAGTTACATTAGCAATTCCAGAAAATAAATTCAAGACACTGCAGAGTTAGTGAAAGTAACTGGAACTACTGACCGCCCCTTATGGTCTACTTAAAATCGAACGTATGGAATCTAAAGATGTATACTGGTACTGTTTTTAAAAAAAGAGCAAGACAACCCATGCTTGAAAAATATTTCAAGGAAAAGTAAACATCTGGAATGAAATGTGAACTTGTGAATGAAAAGTGAGTAACAGTATAGGTAAAGATGTAAATAAAACTGTGAATGAAAGGTTACAGACAAAATGGCTAAATGGTCAGGTACGAGTGAGAATGTGTTAAGATAGCTGCAAATTATACCAATTCGGCATACATATGTAGTAAGTTCACAAAAGTTAAAATAATGGAACTTTTCAGTCCTACCCTTTTAAGAAATTTTCAGCTTAAGAAGTCAGATTTTCTTGGAATTTTCAAAAACATCTTAACAGGGTTTTACTGTATGTATTGATAATGGTGACCCTACTAAAATGGTAAATGGTATCATAAGACATTTCATAACCAGCACGTGAATCATCAGGTTACTTTTAAGATTTGTAACCTATATTTAATTGTATGTCTAATGGTTATTGTAGCTAGTATCTATTTAAGATTTTGTATCAAGGTTGGAATCATTACATTTTTACCGACTCTGACTCCACCCAAAATTCCTTCCGACTCCAACTCCGCAGCCCTGCTCTCCATTTAAGAGAGTGCATTTTTCCAACAGCCTTTTTTACCTAGTGCTGGTTTCTATAGAGCCAAAGTGAAATATAGTACAGTTTCATTACAAACCGCATAGGACAAAGGCACCTGGATGTGAGCAAATTCTGTGGCCAATATGATGAAATAATTTTATTCACACCAGTGACATATGTTAATAATGATAGCTCTTTAATGCATGTTCAACAGACTGGTTCAGAAGTAGGAGCTGTGTCCAATTCCAGGGCATGTTTCTTGTAGATCTCTTACAGTACATAGAATTCCATAACTTTAAGGTGTGCCATCCCATTGTGCGTATTACCAAAATTATTGCTGTTCCTATAACATAGAATTCCAGGGTCATGGAGAGAGGAAGTATATTTACATAACCACTGTAAGATCTTTGTTAGTTTGTTTCCTAATCCAGGAAATTTTCTCCCAGAATTCAATGTCCAGAAGTGTTGAGTGGGAGGACTATCTTCTTGTGAATATTCCCAAATTTGGGGGGCGTTTAGGTAATGAGAAATAAGTCCTTATGCTTCACCAACACAAAATATTCTGTTGAGAAACTGAGAAAGCTCTTAATTGCATGGAGTAGAGTCCTTAAACAGCTAGTAGTCGGTCGTCTAGTTATACTCAGTGCATTTTCAGTATCCTGAAACTTCTTTACCCTGTTCACAAGAGCACACTGTTCTTCCCTATCCTGAGCCAGATTAATCCAGTCCATACCCCTCCCATCCTATTCCTTTAAGGGCCTTTTAATATCCTGTCTATGCTGTGGACTTCTAAGTGCTTCTTTCTGTAGGTTTTCCTACTAAAAACAGTGTTTGCATTTCTCTTTTCTCATGCTTGCCTTGTGCTGTGCCAATCCCATCATCCAGGCTCTGATAACTTCAACCCTTTGTAAACTGATTTAAAAAGCATGAAAGTACTTCTCTATCCAGTGCTCCCTGATTTCAGAAACAGCATTGCATTTTGGAAGGTCCCCAGGCCTTGTCCATTTGTCTCTGTGCTAAGAGTAACATGTAGATCGAGATGAGTGGAATGATGTTGACATAGGAAAAACTGAAGTACAGTTGAACTCAGTTATAACATCATGAAAGGGTCTGATCGTTTTGTGTCATTATAACCAAAGGAGTATAGTGTTATGGTTAACAGTGACAAATTAATTTGTACCATGAAATATCTGACATAGGCGAGGTGTCATATAAACCGAAGTTGTTATAACTGGATTCGACTGTACTCTGAGAAAAACCTGTACCAGTGTCACTTTGTCCATAAGTGTCACATTGACTGACTTGGGATTGAAGCTGGGCTTGCACAGTGTGAGGCTGGTGACTAACCACCCGAGCTATGGCATGGCCGTGTGAAAGCCGATATTCAAGTAAATTGCACATAAAAGTACAGCTCCTACCTAAAAGAGAATAGGCCATCTTCATTTTTAGATGAACCAGCTAAGGCTGTTTAGGGAAGTAATTGGTGTTTATTGTGAGCATGTTGTGAAACAGATAAGTACACTATATGGACAAATGCAGAGTTTATGTTACAGCAGGTGGTTTCTTAGTGTCCTCATGTATTTGGACTTTGCCACATTTTTAAAGGATTTATTAACCATTTTTATGATTTGATCTTGTCCAGTGTTCTGTTGATGACACATAAACACATACTGTGACTGACTTCTGGCTTCAAATTTTAACAAGATAGGCATTGTACATATAACGTAACATTGTGGCTGACATGCATAATCATTATGGCAGTGGAAATGCAGCAATGCGTTTTTGCTTTCTCCTTGTTATCTCATAAACAGTACGGTTTTTGGAAAACATTTATTGAAGGTAAAATGTGTGTTTTGATTTTCTCTACAACTGTTGTCTAAAACATTTCTGATTCTTCGGATAATTCAGAGAAATATCATAATTGTACATACGTCTGCATGTAAAGTACCTGTTGTTCTTGATAGATTTTGATAAAGCTTGAATTTGCTCAACAGACTGTCAAACAGCCCTCAACTATTAAATTTGATGAAAATCTGTCCAGTGGGAGCAGACAGACATGATGAAGCTGCTTGTCTCTTTTTGCAATGTTATGAACGCACCTAAAACCATAGCTCCTACATATTTATAGGTTATTTGTTGGTTTTAGTTTGTTGAAGAACTTAGTAGAATGGGCCTACTCAGTAGGTGGGTTCACAGTGGCATGTTTGTTGTGTTTTATCCATCGGCCCACTATCCATCTTTTTGTAGAAGTAATGCACTCCTAGCCTTCCGCTTGAAAATTTCACTGACCAAAAACTAACAGATGAGCTGTAAGAGTAAATGTTTTTGTGACATTTGAGGTTCTCACAGCAGTGTTCCTAAATATTTAAGTCTACTGGGATGTTACACTGTCTAAACTTGTTACATAGGTGCTGATATTGTGGAAGAATCATCTTCAGGGTCAAACAGGAGTATTGCTTGACCCTGAAGATGAAGGCAGTAGAAACCTTCAAAACAGTGACAACTGTTCACCTGTTGACAACATTCTAACATCCTGAAAGACTCGGATATTTTTCTGGCATATGATTTATGGTTTCCTTATCTGCCCAGGCAGCATTGAGACATTATATCCCAATGTTATGTAAGGAGTAAGGGCACCATTCTAAATGTATAATACAGTGCTTTATATGTAAAGAGAAGTTAAAAACATGAAAACAGTACTCCATTCCATTCAGAGAAAGTAGGAGTACAATATATTCCATCTAACAATAAAAGCAATCTGAAAATTGTGGCATATATAAACTCACATGGCTTTTTCATATAATTTGTTAGAGATCTGTTTCTCAAAACCAAAACAATTGGAAAAGAAACCACATCTATAACACCCTCTGAACATACCAGCCACCACCAGAACAAAGACAAATGAGGGATGTCTGGTGGAACTGAATATTTTAAAGAAAAATGTAACAAATAATTTTATTACATTTCAGTTTTAAATAATGTGATACATGCAATTATTTGTCAATCAAATGACATGAGTTAATGTAAGTGAAACTGTTTTACATTTTTGTACTAAATGGGTGGCCTGACAACCAGAATCGAAACATACAACTTTGTCTGATGTGACAGTTGTAACTTTGAATGTTAACAAAGTTGTGAAGATGGCAAATGATAATATTTATGATTCCACAATTTGGCTAATGATTGGTGCCTTCTGGCATGTGACGGCGTCTAGTTATATATGTACTAAACTTGTGTAATAACCTCCTCCACACCTGCAGTGTAGGAACATTTGATGCTGAAGGTTTCTCAGAAACACAGGTAAATTTCAACAAGCTATACGGTGTTATATCTTCATATAACCTCACATCTGTCACACAATTTGACTCACAGTGCTTGTTAATTTATTTTCAGTTTTGTAGAAAGATTGTGTTATTTTCAAGATGATTTAAAATTGTACATATTCAGAATTGGGATTGGACGGTTTGAGCGATAAATTGGACAAGTAATTAGCGAATGAATGGCGTAATACTATTGCCACTTCAGCACATGCCTTATTTCATGATGTGGCTCATTTCTTTCAGTACGATTTATACACTTTTCGTTCTCACTATTTGCTAGTTGTAACAATTCCGACCACTAGCGCCAAGAAACGTTGGTGGCGCACGAGAGAAGTTAGGTCAATTAGTTTAGTACATTTCCTTCGGTTCAGATGGCAGGTATTTACCACGGAGTAGAGAACATTAATATCGCGTTACAGCACTACTACCGCAAAGATTGTGAAGGAAGTTGCTTCACCTGTCAAGATTGTCAGAGTTCGTGTTACCGCGTTGTGCAGCCTGGTGGAGTTGTCAGCTGGAATTTTGTGCTAAATTTATTCAGTTTGAAAGTAATTAATTTCTTGTATTTTGTAAACATAAACACTAACGGTGTATGTTGTAGGAGCAAGTTTTTATTGTTGGAGTGTCTGAATTCGAAATCGTCGTTGTACACCTCGTGTTTTCACTCGCCATAAGGCTGTGATTAGCATACAATTAACGTGAAGTGCCTGGATGTGTGTGACTTTATGGACTTGTGCCCGTGTAGAAATTGAACCACCATCACTGGAATTTAGTAGAATTTCAAGTTGCCAGACATCTTGACGGCACTTGTCTGCTTTATAATATTGTGAAGTTGCAGCGTCAGCTCATGATGAAGTTCAAGCGTCGTAAGTATTCTGATATTAATAATACACCGTGTTTGCATGTGTAGTGTTGTTATGTATGCATTTACGTTCATGATGTAGTGTATTAACAGTTACTGTTCCGTACTGAGTAAGAAACGCCGCATCGTAAGCACGTGGTCGCATCGTTCGCTGCGCAGCCGTTGAAACATTGCGTGGGGTTTGTGCAGCGTTGCGCCAACTGTTGTAATGGCGGGATTTGTTGCTCGCGTTATTTTAATATCATACCGAATGTAAGAGTGTTACGTTTCCTTGTATAAATTCATGGTATTCCTTCAGCTTAGTACATTGTATATGTTAATTTTGACTTCCGGTGGCTGCTGTAGAAATCTATGGAACTACAGTTGGAGTGGGGGTTGCAGCATATTTCACAAGCCTGTCTTGTGTCCCACACGAGGCGTGCGTGGCATGTGGTGAAATGCTGCATGACAACAAAGTATGTCTAATATTGACCATGTAACTAGACAATGTAAGGAAGATTGGCCATATGCAATATTTTGGTACTCTTTTGACCTTGATTACATATGCGTGGGTAGCAGATGGTTTAGTCATTTTTTGACGTCTTGAAATTTTGACATTACGTAATGTTACGTTAATACCGTGTATGACAAGGACAGTTCGGTTCGAAGTAGTATTGCGTTCAATGTAGAATTTATATGCGGTATCAACACGAGTGTCTTTTACAGTTGAGTTTATCTGTCGCGTGATGAAAGTAGTGTTATATGAAGTAATACGTACTGGGGTCCGGCAGTCAAGACCAGCACTGGTTTTATTCGCATGGCTGCTTGAGTAGGCGACTTTTGTACAACTTTCTTATGTCTTTTGTGGAAGCCTTGAAAACTGACCGCATATATTGCAGTTTTAGATATATGCTGTAGTCCTGCAAAAATACAATGCAGTACTGTTTGGCATACCATTATCGATGGATTTAATGCATTTCATATTATGACGGATGCTGTTTTGAAAAAAGCCGTGATTAATGAATTTCTGCTGTGCCCCTAGCGATACTGACACTTTATCATTTCAATAGCGCAAAAGAATTAAATTGCGACCGGCTTCGTTGTAGCAGTGATATCCACAATTATGTGAGAATTTGGACGATTTCCATACCAAACTCGTTAGTTATATTCGCTTCCAGACACTAACTGGCGTAGTACGCAAATCTGTTCCCGACTTGGACCATTTCTGCGGTAACATTTAGTTAAAATACTTCTCCCATTGTGTCCAAGCGGCTCTGGGACCCACACAGTCTTATCTGAAGTGCATGCTGGGGGGGCTTTGTTATCGAGTGAAATGTGGCTGAGGCTGGAAACCGACAGCGTGCTGGTGAGATAAAAATACGAGGTGCTTTACGCCTGTCCATGCATACGTCCTCGTATCATTGTGCGTGGATACTTTGTGCCGTGCTTCCTATTATTTGTATACGAATTTGTTAATGTAAGGGGAATTTAGGGAAGGATGTCGTAACCCCGCGAAGAAACATGGCCGGGTTTCCAAGGCCACTGGTAATTTCGAGCATTTTGTTGTTGCTGTTGTGGTTTTGGTGTAGGAAGTGAGTTCTCGACAGTTCGATATTTTGTCATTTTATTCGACGCCCATTAAAGCAGTAACATTGACCCCATATCCTTCCCTTTATCTGCATTGAATGGAAACTCAACTGATAATACCGGACGATATAGTCGAGGCAAGGCAACTAGGGGACAAAAAAGAAACTCACTTTTCTTCTCACGGTCTTTTCTAGTGTCCCTTTGTAAATTACACGACGCGTATGGTTGGTGACCGTTGTAGAAGGAAGTGGTTGCGGTCTGTTCTAATACTGTAGCAGCATTTTACTGGATGGGTCGACTGAGAAAAAGTGAAAAAAATATATACTGCCAACATAGTCGGCCTGCATGCCGGACCCTACCTGATGCTGCAAGAACCCCCAGCGTGCGTGCGCCGTTTCTAGCTGACTTTCAGAAAAGGAAAAGATAGGCAATGTAGTATAGCGTCATGTTGTGGCGCGTTCGCATATGCTTTATACCTCCTCGACTGTCCAAGCAATGTTATACCATTTAATTCGAAGACGACGCTTTTATGGCGATTTTATGTCACCGACAACAATAAACAGTACTTAGGGCTTAACGTAAAGTTCCCGGTTCGATTGTACCCAGATTTCAAGCTTCTCGACAGAGTTTAACTCTTTAAAGACGAAACGTAGCTGTTTTATATAAGGACTCAGTACGTACCGCGCAGTAAACACTCTACACTTCGGTTATAAAAACCAGTCTCTTAATGTTTTATAAGGCAAAATTGCTGTTTGTTCTGATATCCGTACAAAACACATAAACGCAATGTGGGCACTACGTAGAATATTTTAATGTTAAACCTGGTCTTATGTAAAGTTACCGCTAGGCTTTAAAAGGTTAATTAAAGTCTCGAACATGAAATTTCACGAAAATCCATCCAGTGGGAGCCGAGCTGATACACATGGACAGACAGATGGACGGACATGACGAATAGGCGAATTTTACGAATATGCGAACGCGCCTAAAAATGCTCTTTGCATATGGCCGTACCGTATGTACGTACCCTGTTCCAGTTCAGAAGCGTTGAGCCGATCGGGAAAGTTGGACACCCCGCAACCCCGTACTTTGCAGTTGCCTATAGACAATAATAACAAAATGGAGGACGCGCTAACTTCTGAGGATGAAGCGATGTTAGTACAGCGTTTTTTACGCCATGAAATTATGATTTTGGAGACGTATGCAAGTTTTGTTAATGTTGTCGTGTAGTGTAAACTAAAAGTTGGCGGACGTGCGAAAGTTTTTCTTAGTTTTAGGTATGATGGTGATAAATTGAGGAACCATTGGAGAAAGACCTGTGAAGGGTTGTATGGAGATAGATCATAAACGTACCTGCACACGCGTGTGAAATACTGTTTGCTATAAGGCAGTAATGATAAACACAGACACCACAGTATATATATATATATATATATATATTTCTTTTTTTTTGCACACTATGTCATTATACTCTGATGTTGTGCAAATATACTACATGTTTGGGCTCGGCCGAGCCATCATGTCAAAAATGTTAAAACCCAGATCCTTAATCACATAACACAAAATAGCGTAAAAATAGTGTACAGGCATTAGTGAAGCGTCAGTAGTCCACTGTTTTTCATAGACTATAAAACCATGCAGAGGAGAACTGGAGTAACTTAACCCTAAGCTAATATAGTGATTGATCCTACATCCGTCCGTATGTCGGTTTTTTTTCGTAGAATAATAGAATCCGTTTCAGAAGATAGTTCTCATTTAGTATTGACGGTGAGTCCCATTTTTCTTGAACTAGGTAAAGTGGAATCCAGTTTTGCTATACGGGCAGCCCAAAACAGAGAAGTGACTCAGTAGCATGCTTCGGGATTTCTGTTGACAGCGTAGATGTCATGTACCTGATGATGGCTCGGCCGAGCCGAAACATGTAGTAACTGGCACAACATTAGAGTATAATGACGTAGTGTTCAAAATAAATATATGCACTGCGGTGTGTCTGACTGTGTTTATTATCGCTGTATTTAGGATAACACAGCGGGGTGACCCAAATTAAGATTGTTATAAGGCAGTTGGCGAACATGGCGGCGATACGAAACTTAAATTATATCGGACAAATAATGTAACGTACGCGGAATGCCTGTTATGTATGTGATGAGTTCGTAACAAAAGCATTAAAATGATGATAATAACGATCATACCAACCTGTTTAAGCTTGTAAATATATCCTGTTGGTAAGCAGGCTTTGAGTTCTACTACGGATTCCTGTTACTGCAGTATGCTAGAACGCGTTACCCCAGGTACTGAAGTTTTTAAACGCTTTTAAGACTGGAATTCATATAAGTAAAAGTCAAAAGTTGATGCCGTTTCTCGCAGTAAACGAATATCCATCACAAAGACCAACCGGTTAAGGATGTTTCGGGAAGTAATCACGTTTTATTCTGAGAATCATGAAATACAAATAGGTCTACCGTTTAGGCAAACTGCAGAATTTTAGATTCTTATATTAGGCGGTACGTGTAGTTAAGTGGTGGTTTAATCCAGCGGACATTTTTAGGCGCGTTTGCAAAATTATTCTTGGCTGTGTAATGTTCGTGCGTCTGTCCGCATGGAACAACCCGCTCCCACGGGACGGGCTTTCATGAAATTTGATATTTGAGTATTTTGCGAAAATCTGTCCATGAATGTAACGTTTGATTAAGATCTGAGAAGATTAGTGGGTGCTATACATGAAGACTTATGTACATATATATCTCGCTGAATTATTCCTAGAATGAGAAGTGTTTCAGAAAATAGTTGCAGAGAAAATCAAAAACCACATTTTACATTGAAAACGTTTTTTTCCGAAAATCTTACCGTTTCTGAGAGAATGTGGAAAAATAAGGTAGGGCCTGACACGCCACAGATGACAAAATAATACGGCGCAGAAAAGATGCGATTTCCATGCCGGTTAATACGGACCCATACTTATAATATTTAATACGTATTGCGTTGCCACGGCAACAGGGGTTACGCGAACGCGCCTCAATATTATGTTTTACGTACATTGCCTGCCTTGTTACAGTTTTTTTCGCGCCAGGTTTGTTGCAGCGCCTGTGATGCATGTGAGTGAAGTCTACGTTGCATGACTAACTGACTAACTAACTAACTAACTAACTCCATGGAGCAGAGGCCTTCTTGAGAAGCTAACAATTTCTCAACTAGTCAAGAAATTCCCCGCACTTTATGAAACCCGGAGGTTCATTACCGCATTCACAAGATCCCACCACCTGTCCATATCCTGAGCAAGCTCAATCCAGTCCATGCCCCCATCCCACTTCTTGAAGATCCATTTTAATATTAGCCTC
>BLKM01008115.1:0-23569 GCA_013340265.1 Coptotermes formosanus
GGGAGCTTGCTTCCTCCTCCTTGAGATTAGTCCAGGAAACATCGTCCGTCCTGAAAATTAAAGTGCACAAAGCTTAGACTAACCCGAAGATGAGACAGAATGTTCCTCGGTAATGTTATCAATCCACTAGGCGTGATAAGCCTGAAGACTGGCACCGTGGGTTACATCTTACTGAAATTTGACAGTCCTTCTAATTTGGTTTGTTGAGGTAAGACAAGGTAAGGTAAGGTGCAGAGCAGAAAACACAATTGTAGGCCTAACATGCATATATGGCTTTCATACGTTATTGCAGTCATTTATAAATATGCATATTTATAGCTCTGGTTGCCATCTTTCTCTGCACTTCGTAGTTGGAAGAAAACTCGTACTTTCGCTGCTTCTACAAGAGGAATGGAATAGATTTTTCTGTGGGTACGTGATACGTCCTTTTATTTGCTCAATTCTCCCATAGCGTTTCATAGACCATTTCTAGGGAATGGCGTTACATCCTTGAGTGCAATTCACTTCTTGACTAGAATTATTCTAGTGACTGCCGTTAATAAACAATTAAAAATAAACTCTAAACGAGTGTTCCAATTGTTCATCCAGTCTCTGTCCCACTCTTCCAGCTCGATAAATCGATAGAGACATCGTTAGAGGGAGTTACACTGCATACAGAGCGTTCTGACACTTTGCCAACCTCGGACCGGCAGCGTAAATTTCAAAACCAGTAGCATCTTCAGGGAAGGTTCCTGTTTATTCCAAAATTTTACACCATTATTATGTCATCTTAATTTTTTACTCAGAATTACGGACACAAATATGCCGATATTACTGGACATTCTCCGTTTCCTGAAGTGTATTTCACACAGAAGATATTTCGGGAATGCCTCTATTCCCCCCTCTTTATATTACGGAATAACTTGTCCGTGTGTATTCTAACTTAACGTGAAGTGTATTTAAACGTAAATCAGTATACAGAAATTAATGCTTATTTTGACGTCTTTCATGTGACAGGCTATCGTTACGTCACGCGAAAATTGTATTACTAAATATGTTCATGTGCTTTTAAATACATTAATATTGTACCCAATAATTTTCGGCTCATCGTGCAACATATATACGAAGGTAATTCAAAAAGTAAAGGGAGTTTGGGAATTAAGCGAGTACCACCACCGATAGCAGCCAACCGATTGCAGCCGGTTGTAATTCGATTCTGACAGGTTTCAACATGCATCGCCCAGCACTCCATTGTCAGTCTGGCTGAAGCGGTGACTATGCAAACATGGACGCTGCGCTTTCCGATTGCACTGTCATCGAACAACGGGCCGTGATAAGATTTCTTTGGGCAGAAGGGTCAAACCTGCTGACATCCGTCGAAGAATGTTAGCACAGTATGGTAGTGTTAATTGCATGAGTCAGAGAAAAGTTTACGAATGGGCAGCAAGGTGTAAATTTGGAAGAACGAGTGTGACGAAGCTCGATCGGGGCACCCGTCAGCGTTGCCCTCTCAAGGCAACACCAATCGTGCTAACACTTTCATTCGAGAAGACCGACGGATTGCTGCGTCTGAAGTTGCTGACATGCTAGACGTCAGCTCTGATGCTGCCTGTGTTACTGCTGCGTCCATTTCACTTTGTTTGTGGTTAGTACAAGAATTGCCCTACTTTTTTAATTACCTATGTATATATCTTATGATATACAGGTTGAGATATCAACGCAGTTAATTCTAAAACTAGATAAGGTGTAATGCATGTGTAATTTTCCCATTGTGTCTTACTGCCTGGTAATGGCTCTTTTACAGGTGAGCCGAAACGTGTAGCTTAATAAATTTCTGCTTATTATATGAAGATTGTTGTGACTGACGTTACTCTCCCTCGTTTCTCTATGTTCGTGCATACAGGGAAATGTGGGAAACGTACATTATAAACCCTTGCACACAGATGTCCATCTAAATTATACATAAAAGTTCATTTGCCAGCGTGCAGTGAACACACATCGTGTGCGTTGTAAAGACCAACAAGCTGATGCTGCTTACGGAAATAATCACTGCATGGAAAAATGTACGGTTACTTAGTGTTACAGCATGTGGTGCGTATGGTTAGCATGGAACTATAAATGGTCGATGATGTGAAAATCTGCTATAAAGGGAAGTTCTACCAATGAGACACAAAGTTTTGTCCCACAACATTGTTATACTATGCCATATTGTTTTAGCTCCCTTAAGCTTTTGACTGTGTCACGTGTCAGATCAGTCTTGTGTTCTTCAGGACAGAGCTGCCTCAGACGAGTGCAGTTTGAGGGTGGAAACTTCTAAAGTCATTTCAAGGTTTAAAAGTAAATGTTTATCACAAGTTTTGTTAGACATGGCCGATGAAACTCATTTAATTATGTACGAGTATTATGTTTCTGGGCCGCTGAAATATATTGCGTAAACCTACCAATGTGTGGACATTTATTCAGTAATCTTTCTCTTCTTTCGTACGTAGATAATAGGTTATCTGAATATATTATGGAACGTGAGCAGTAGTGCACCTGTTTTCTAAATTTCTGTGAGTACATTCTTGACGAAAAGAGTGCGAAAATACAGGTGCTTTGTGTTTCTTTTCCCCCGCATAATGCAGGAACTCGGATGGTATTACATATAAGCAAGTCTCTCGGAGCAGGACCTTGCTCATACCTAACTCTATTTCTGAACACGATATTCAGTGAGTTAGAGCAACCTGCTGTTTCACAAACTTTCTCTCTAAGAGCGAGCTTAATGTTGTTTTCAGTAGAGGCAAAAACATACAGGCAATACTCTCACACATTTTGCTTCTGTATCAGTTGAATTACGGTGAAGCAAACACTGAAGAAAATCAACTCCTGACACAAGTGTAATTGCATTGCTAATCCATTGATTTCACCCGAGCAGTTTGTTTGTCACTTGGGTTACCTGAAAACGCTTTTTGATACATTAATTTATTGTATAGCGCTGAAAAATCCGGTTGTTTTAAACTGGTAAATCTGTAGGATGCGAGAGGAAATGTGGCTAGCCTACTTTAAGTTCCTGTCTCTGAATTCATTGCAAGGCGTGAAAATTGTGACAAAATATCAGTGACACTCCTGTGTTTCTGTAACCGGTACTCGAATCCTGGGGCACTAAATACGAAGGAGGTCTGTATGTCTTACGTAATTTGTTGCGATATTCGCTAATACTGGGTACTGTTCTTAACCCGCGACTCTGATTACTTTAGAATGGGAGTTACTGTCATGTGAGATGTTAGTCCATAACGTGTGGCAGAGCTTTCAGTAGAACATGCTGCGTCCATCTTCAGGATACAGGTCTCCCGTGACGATGAAGGCAGCAGATTCCTCTCAAAAAGCATTGCTTGTTGAGATTTTAAGTTGTGACTGCTTAGGCGTGTTGTGTAAACATATCGTAGCAACGTTTGATATGGGTCCAGTGCCTTCGTTATTAGGAAGGATACAGCAGCTTCTTCTGAAACGTCGAAACTGAAACACAAGGCTGCACAGTGTCTCATGTCGGAGGAGGTTATTTTTATCATTTATGGTATTTACTGAATATTTTATCTTTGCTGATATCGAAATTTAGAAGAAGGGAATTTATTTAAGCCATTCGTATGCAAGAGATTCACTAAATCTTGAATACGTTACTAGAAAAGCTATTAAAGTGGTTCTGGGTGGAGTATCAGAGGATTGCCAGTTACATCTGAGCTATGAAGGAATACTGCAAGTTATTCAGGTCATGTGAGGGGGAGCGGAGATGATGTATCTCTGGATGCAATGTGTGGTTCGGGTTGATTAGTCAGATTTACATAGTAATAACGTTTCAAACAAGCGGTCTAATGTAGGGTGAAGTCGGGTAATAACGCAACGAAATTCTTTCTGCCGTGTTCATTTTTGCACTTTTAACGGTACAAATTTGTACTTGCATTTTTAGAAAGCGGAACTATCAGACATGATGAATCCAGACTAGTTCTTAGAGAAGTCCAAAATTTTAGACCGACCTACTTAAATATTTTTCTAAAAAAAGTGAGGTAAGTGAAGCCAGGTATGTGTTTTCATGCTTTGGTTAAGTACTAAATATTTTGAACTGTCAAAATAGAATACAGGGCTTTAAACACAATGTAGGCAAAATATTTCAAATAGAAATATGTTTTATGAACTGTGCCTTTGAATTTTCAACACGAAAACTAAAGCGGTACCGTGGAATAAAAAATGCAGTTTAAGGAGGTAAATGTGAATTATTAAGAATTTAGTTGACATTCAAGTACGATTTTTTCCAAGGGCGCAACAGCCGCTACTGCGCCAAGGCCTCCTCTGTATCGAGGCTTCACGATCACACTCAGTTAGGACACACCACACTCGGTAGGACTCCTCTGGACAGGTGGTCAGCCCGACGCAGAAACTTCTGCTTAACAGCACACAACACTCACAAGAGACAGACGTCCATGCCGCCGGCGGGATTCGAACCCACAATCCCACCAAAATAACGGCCGAATCCCAAGCCTTAGACCGCGCGGCCTCTGAGATCGGCATTCAAGATTATTAGGGTCATGAAAACAGAAAAAAATCAACTTCACGTAACGTAGTGACTGAGAATATGTAGATATTTTGCCTGGTAAAGTCTGTCGCACATGACGGAAGAATATGAAAAGATTTTGGAATGACTAGCAGGAAAGGCGAAGGATTCACAGAAAATCATGCTTGAGTGCGAATGCTTACCCCAAAAATGTCAGATGGTATTACCCTAGATTCAACCCTGGCTCCAGTGTAACCGTTTGTTTACATTATAACACGGCACGGCCATGAGTTTTGTAATTGTGCTAGTTAAATTACGTGATTCAATATAGCGCATTGCAAAATGACAACGTTAATAAAAAATAAATGCGCTCTAGGTCGCATTTTCTGTACGAGCTGTAAGCTGTGCGTCTTTCATTCCGACCTTGAGTAATGTGATAAGTATTTGTACCACACATTTTAACTCTAAAACCTTTGCAATTTTTTCCACAGAGTAGTATGTTTGTGCATTTCTTTTGATTCTGAAAAATATGATTATTTTCCTAAACAGTATTAACCTGTTGGTCCGCATGACTGAGACACAGTGGTTTTATTGTGAACTAACATTCGAATTTGTACGTATTATATATATATGAAATTTATTCATCAGAGTCACGCTTCAGGTTTGCGTTTGTGCATCCAGAAGTTACTGTTTCGATTCTCTTTAAGAGCGTTTTCACAGTTGCGTCCACAAAGAAGAATTCAGCTCCCGCTGTAAAGATTTTCGTGAAGTTTTATTTGGTGGGAGGATTTACTGAAATTGTATCGACGAAATGCAAATTTGGTGAAAGTCGGACAAAAATAACAAACGCTTTACATGAAGGCCTACATATATTACAGAGTTTTTGTTACCAGCTCTTCCACTATTTCCGGTATTGTTCTGTAAGGATAGTAATGGACACAAGACGCGTAATTAAGGAAAATAAAAGGCCCAGTCGTAATAGTCAAAGTTGCTCACGTCTAGGAATTCCGGGATAGCGCAGTCAGTGTAGCGACTTGATACGGGCTGGACGGTCCGAAGTTCGAACCCTATTGGGGACGAGATTTTTCGTGTGCATCCACACCGGCCCGGAGGCTTCCCACAGCCTCCTTTACAATGAGTACCGGCTCTTCCCCAGGGGTAAATAATTGTGCTGACCCCTTTTAACGCCGAGGTTACGAATGAGTTAGGAGGGCTGTACCAACTTGTCCCCTCTATGTCTGCATTGGCGTGCAAAGCGGTGACCTTTAACGTCTAGGGGTATGATATGTGATATGTAGTTTGATTACGAATTTATCCACAAATTATGTAGGCAGTATTATTTTTAAGTCAACCATTACAAAGTAACTGCTCGACGGGACGAAGATACGAGTTCGTGTACGACGGATAAATTTCAAAAAGTCGACGTAGTGACATAAATAATACGTTCTTTAAAGAAATATTGTAATAGACTCTACTATTAGCAATAACATTCTATAATACGCATACATACTTCCACAGCTGTGAACAACAAAATGTGTGACCCCTTCTGTACTTGGATTAAATGCTATATGTAGTCTATAAGAGAAGATCTGAGGATGCAAAAACCCGGACGCCCCTTAGTGTCATGTCCTATGCACATTTTCCATCTTCTTTAATCTGTGGGAGCATTTCTTTGTATCAATAGACATTGTTGAGGTTATCTAAATTTACTGAAAATTGCTATCGGAAAGTGACTCAATAAACGGCCTGTCCATTCGAATTAGCAAGATTTCCTAACGCCATAAAACAGTGCTTCTCAAAATTCCCGGTTCTACTGACCATTTAAAAAGTGTTACTATTTCATCTGATAATTCTACCCAAAAGTACCTTAATTCTTTGGCCTTTAAGCGCAATTCATGATAACTTTTAATGTACGAATGTTGACAGAGAGGGAATACTCCTGTCGTTAATCCGTAAAAAATGTTGTCAGTGTAAACATTTGTTACGAAATATAATTTTATGGCAGTAATATCAGTGCAGCTAAGGTTATGAAAATATCAATGAACAAATTTTGTCTTCTATTGATTATACTTCATTCAATTCGCAAACAAATGGGGCACATCTTGAGGATCCCTGTTCGTTAAAACTGTTCTAAAACACTGCGTTTACCATACTTAGCGTCAAATCTTGTAATTTTGCTCACAGAAATTATTTATGGGTTTCCGCGTTTCCCAGTATAAACAACGATATTTTCTCTCAACCGCATCAAAAGACTGGTGTTCTTAATGTACATTAGGCCTAGGGTATTTTATGTGAAATATATTTTTTAAGTGACGTGCAGGCTTCGGATTGTTAAGAGCGAATCAACTTCCAACAATTATAAGCACCCAACAGTAGGCTAAGTTTAAGTACAAACCTATTTGAATCCATAGGCAAAACAGTAACTTACGTTAGGGCTGGTCTGTATTTTTACGAAGAAACTTCTGCTTCTTTCGCAAACAATAGTTACTGGGTTGAGACTCTCACGATGTGCTAGTTCCTTCCTTGACTGCAGCTGCAAGATTCGATTGGTACTGTAATCTAACTGCATGGGAAAATCACGGTTTGTTCAAGATTTGAACCTACGAATCCAAGGAACGTGACTGTCGACTCCTTCAAGCGTCAACGATCTTTACTGATCCTGAAAATAGAGCGACGAGTGTTTCGAAAATCAATTCGTGTCACTTAAGGCGTCAAGATGTGTGCAGCCCTCACAGGGATACGTTCTCAGAAATTTCTTTAGAACACAAAATTTACGGCAGAAAGGGAACAGCCTGCTGCAGCGAAGAATATGTTTGACATATCGTGCCTCGTGACAGCCTTGAAATTGCGAAGGAAGGGGTTTTGGCCAGTTTAAATGTGCTATCCACATATTTGCTCGGAATAACCTGCGATGCCCACACAGAACACGGCCGAAATTCCAGTCGGCTTTATCCCAGATACGAATTTATAGTGTCACTGCTACAAAATCATACATTTCACATTTTTATGCTTTCTGTATAAGAATTGAACGAATGAACGGGATAGATATTCGTGACGCTATGTCTGCCTGTCCTGCATATTTATGCCCGAAACTGTAGATATTTTGATTAAATGTTTTATGTCTGGCTATGGTAGAAGCCACCTTATTAGACCAAAACTCTCTTCCATGCACATGTCATGCTATCCATAGTGTAAAATAAGTTTGAAACCATATATTTAGTTTCCACACTGAAAGCATTATCCTGGACAACATTCCTGTATATGATACAAGTTAAAAGAAATGAGTATGATAAACTTTGTGAATAACTTAAAGAGTTGGAATGATTAGACCAATATTTAAGTAAAGTAAAGTGTACCAGAAATAAGCGTTTGAATAAAACATTTGAGCGTTTCCATGTGGAACTAATTTAAGTGATTTTTAATAATGAGTCTTATTACAAAAGGCCTTTGCGATTTGATAGTACATATGATAATACTCTTCCCACAGCTTCATAATATGTATACGTTCTTCAAATGTGCATTAAAGTAACACATTATTAGGCCTACTCCGGAAATTTTCTGTAACAACTTTCGTTGAAACGGTACTTTATTACATTATTTTAAATTTCTCTTGTGTCTCTTCCTTGCATTTAAATTGCCATGGCTACTTAAACTTCACGAACTTGACTCTTGAAAACAGGAATTCCTCTTAGTTTAAAGCACTTGATGCCGCCCTAATATACCTACACAATTACACAGATTCAACCAGAGTCACTTTGCCAGGGCTTGTGAACTTCGTGTATTTATACTGCTTTTATAAACCAAAGTGCCAACTAGTTACTTGTTTTGAATAGGCCTATATAATGTGAATATATAATCCTATACAGTGAGGTATGAATTCTCAATTTCATAAACTTTTTACCTACACGTCAATTAAATTTTGTAACACTGGAACTGTATAGGTAATGAATGAATACCAAAGACTGGGAGACATGTAAGATCGCAGATAAATTCGGAAATTGTCTTTTGAATTTGCCTTTAAAAGTTTCTTAATTATTAAAAAAGTGAACTCAACTCAACTCAACTCATCAGAGCGAAGTCCCTCTTAACAATTTTGTTTCTCAGCTGTTCAAAAAATTCCCCACCTTATATGAAAGAGAATCTTTCTGCAGTGTTACCAAGAGTTACCAGTATATAGTACTCCGCAGTCCACAGTTCCCACACGCCATTTTAGATCTGTTTTGATGTCACTATTACACGAGATTCCCAGTGCCGTCCAGACTGGCCGCGAGGATGACCCAGCCTGTTGTACGTACCATGAGTGCTTGATCTCTGTCCCGGGAGTGAAGCGGCCGCGACGTGGTGCCTAACACCAATCTCCTTCTAGTGCTGAGGTTGCGATTGTTTTGGATCTGTAAATCTGCTTTCTCTCTGTGCCTGCACGGGCATGTCATGGAGTGAGCTTTCCTGTTCATTTGCCTCAGTTGATTCTCGAGGCGGGTCATTGTTTATATAGTACTGAACCTTCGGATTCTCAAGAAACCGTCTGTTGCATGAAATTGTGTTAGGTGAAACGTACAACTGATGGAGCTTCTTATTATGAATTAGCTGCGTCTTCTTGTGTGGATCAAAATATCACAGTCGGCATCCAATAAATGAATATAATGTATATGTGTATTCGAAATTTATGGTTAACATTCAGGGTCAGAGAATTGTGTGATAAGTTCGGAATGTTTAAATAGCTGTCTGTCTGATTTCTGTAAAGCGCCCATTCCATTAAAAATGTACGAATTGAATTCTCCCTGGTTTACAGGTACGCAGGCAATCGTGCGCAGGGAAGCAATCAGAGGCATTCGAGGCACAGTAGCTTCTCCCCAATTACCGCAACGCACAAAAGACCGACCGCTCGACAACTGCTGTCGCTTCCTATCGATTATCCGAGATTCTTCAGTGATTTTCTAAATTCAATTATAACTTCATAGGAGAAACCTGAACTCTTTAAGCCCTCAATTTTAAATGCAAAGTTAATGTTAATGAAAGTCTTGCGGGAGAAGGTGGCACGTGGTGTGTTTTATTTAGTTGGTGTTGAAGTTTGCGTGAAATTTTGAATAGAATTATAAGATATTATGTAGTATTTAAGTGAACCTGTAATTTTAGTCGTTTGTTTGCCTGGATTTTTACACTATTTTGTGACGTATGTTGTAATGAAGGCCTATGGGACTTGTCATCCCTAAAAAATTTTAATATATATTTTGTTTTTGCTGTTGGTTGCATGGCAAGTTTACGAACCAACGACTTGGTCGCATCGAAGAAGTAAGGTAGCATAAATTGTAATTATATCGTCAGTGGTATCACAAGACGCAATCGTGACACATTTCAAGGTATTGTCCAACACATGCATGGAGGGTAAATGCAAATATCCAACAGCTCTGCTTACACCTTCTCTACTATACCTATATATTCAAATTCGAACTTATAACAATAGTATTCTTCGTTATACTTTGTGAGAAGAATTTACTTAAAGTGGCTCGATTATACTGGAGGATAGTATATGTTCAACAGCCAATTTATGGTCCATCAGCGCGGTGATTAGCCTGGGGGCTAAGATCTCTTTGGGAGAATGAAATGTATAATGGATAGGGGAAAATACTATCAAGACTTATCTTAAAAACACCACGTAAGGATGTAGACTGGTTTAAGCTGGCGCAATATAGGATCCAGTTGTGGGAGTTTTTGAACACGATAATGCACCAACGATTTACGTAAAGTATGGGGAGTGTCTTGGCCAACTGAACAACTGTAAGGGTTTGGAGAATTATTCTTCTCCAGGCAGTTAGTGGTCTTATTAGAAAAGCGCTGAGAAAATCTATGTCTAAAGGCCTGGAGTAAGCCTTAAATAAGTACTGAGATATTATGTGGTGAGTTTTTGATGAGGCCTAATATAATGAGAGTTAGCGACTTGAAACGGAGAGACAAGTGGCTGTAGTTGTGTTTATCCGTGTCCTTTAGTGCTTGTATGCTCCGGTGTTGAAGGTGTCTGCTACAATGAAACTAGCCAAAGGATGGCATCGTAAGCAACATCTCAGGAAACAAAAACAAAGGGAATAAATGCACACAACGGCTAGAAATCTGTGCTGGATGTCACAAAAGAGGACGTAAGTCTTCATGTACTGTAACATTTACATCTTGGTCTAAAGACACGCATAAGTGAACGCGTCTTGATGAAGAGAATAATAATAATAATAATAATAATAATAATCAAAATCAATATTACCGCCGCTTAGGTCATTTCTATTTGCTTTATATCCAGGTATAAGACAAATCATTACAGCCTTTCTTTTGTCTATATTTCATTTTTTTTGGCTGCGTATATTCCAGAAAGTCGTATGGCCTTAGAATTAGATTTTTACCTAGCATTCCTCTCACCCTTTTGCTTCTATAGCTGCGATAAATGACGTTCTGTCACCTGTGCTGATGAATATTTCCTTGTTCCGAAATGTGACACTTTATAGGCTGGTAAATAGACAGCAACTTTTTGGAGATCATACTGTCTCCATCTCAGTATAGTCCAAGAGAAACGTTGGTACCTATTTACCAGTCTACGCGAAGTCATGTTCCAGAAGATAAGAGCCCCAATTCTTTCTGCAATTGTCAGCAGTTATACCATTTGTTTCCGTAAGCTTTTATTTCCCCGTTACAGTTATGGTCACAAAATGTACTGTACATTTTGTCACTGGTGTCACACTGTGTAAAGAACGAGAAATCCATACCCTTGTCTGTATCCAAGTACCCAAACTATATCCGATATTGTATCGAAACATCTCGGGTGCTTGAAAGAGTCCAATAAACTTTTAACCTAGTAGGAGTGATGTTGAATTTGTCCTGCTATATGTGTTGAGTATTTGCTGAAATCAGTTTCATTATACTGTATTTTTTCCAGGAACTTCGTGGGCAGTAAGCACCCAGGACCATACGAAATAATAAACACCAACTAATGCACCAAAAGTGTATATAATCTTTATTCGTAAAAGTCTCCTACATGTTTAAGTGTGAATGTGCCCTAGGGCACATTCACACTTAACTGTATAAACGCAACCATAATGTTTCGAAACTATTCTCCCTGAAGATGGCCCAGCAGGGTCGAAACGTGTAGGAGACTTTTACGAATAAAGATTATATACATTTTTGGTGCATTAGTTGGTGTTTATGATTTGGTATGACACAGTGCACGGACATGGAACACATTAAATCCAGGACTGTATGTTTAAATATGACGTTGAAAAGATTCCAAATCCTGTAATCCGTGACGTAGCAAAAGGACTTTACCAAGGTTTGCTTGCTTTCTAAACATCATACGGGTTTACAGTGCACGCGTAAGTCTAATTTCATGTACTTCTTTATGAGAAGTGTACCTTTCTGTGCTAGGATTCTTACAAAACTCACAAATGTTCAGCAGAATATTATTCAGATCTGTTATACCGAATTTTATTCAAATCGGACAAGAAATGTGAAAAGTCGAATAGAAGTGCATTGGCACCCCTAGTAAAGTGCGGCTTTCACTGCGCCGATTTGCACAAATCTCGTATTTGCTAACCTGCATCACTTCGAGATATTCTGCACCAAATATCACTCAAAATGTTCAAGAAATATGAGAATTACAGTCAGAAATTCACCTACTTTCTTCAGTAAAGGATTAAGTGCTACCGCCCAATTTTCACGAAACTTACGACAGAATTTGTAAAGAAATTTTATGCCGAATTTTATAAAATTCCGCCAAACGGTTTAGTCATTGATTCTAGGTTACAGAGGCACAGACTGACGGACGGATGGCAGAAGTACGCCAGTGTTTTCCACATAAGAATTTCTGTCTCTTGTTTGGTGAAGGCCTAAAGCGAAAAGGTGATTTGTATATTGAATAAAGTACACGCCAATTAAACTGATGTTCGGAAGTTTAAAATTAACTTATAATTTAGCTAAGGAAATATTCATATCCGACGCACGACAACAATCCGCGCGAAACTTAAAATCAGTATTTAAATGGAACGAATTCGTTCTAGAACTTGTTTACACAATTTGAAGTTTAATAGGACAGATTTTTGTCACTTTTTGCTTTCTGCTTTTCGTTTTCTGTCTTTATTTATTTATGCAATTTCTCTTTCTTGCTCCATTAAACATTAAAAGTGGGTGCTTTACTAATATAGCTCTGATGACCCAAAGTCTTATATCAGTAAACACATACGTCTGATAAAAGGCGCTAGTGAAAGCCTGAAAAAAAAACAAAAGGAGCTAGCTTATACAGAATGGGATAAAAAGAAAGGACGTGAAACCAAGTCGGTTGAATGAAAGATAGAAACAATAAATATAGCAAGAAATAAACAAGAAGATGAAATGACAACAAGCGGTGACTTGTGGCAAAGCTGTGGGTGTGTCAATCTGCTGGCCAGGCTGCAGCGCCCCTAACGATCGATGCTCCCAGACCAGTCCCTGGGCGGGGTCCCTTGCCTGCCAGCCTGCCAGCCTGGCTGCCTGGCTGGCTGGCTCATTTCCCAACAACCGTCTTCGGCCTACTTATTGTCCTCGACGAGTTCCCTCCTCTTTATAGTCGTTTTCATACTGGAATTACACACCGCTTTTCTAAATAACCAACTGTTTCTTCTTCTTACATCATTGCCTCTGTCTTTTGGGTCTGACATTAGAACACTATTAGGAAGGTCCACGAAAATCATCATTACCATCACTAGAGTATCATCATGTCGTAGTGGATGATGTCCTTCATGTAGCTAAATGTAATACCGCATGCGGCGATTCAGCATCATTCGTAAATAAAACGTGAGATCCTTCTCATACTACCAGGGTTTGACTGGGGAATTGTGCAATAGATGAAAGATAAAGTTGTCCCAGTACACGCCATGAGGGATGATAGGCGGTGTAGAAGTGCAGCGTCACTCATTCCTATCCTCGGCCCTAGAGCACAATGTGACCACGCCCCGGCCAATTTGACCACGGGCAAGAACCCCTGTACACACTGATTAGAAACCTGAATGGACCTCCAAGCCCCTTAGACTTTTTCAGAAGAGAAACGTGTCTTGCTTCTGCCGAGATTCGAACCCCTGATTCGTCCAGCGCGTAGCACAGTCACTATACCGACTACGCTATCGTGTTTCCCGATGAAGGGGGAACTACAGTATTTAAATATTTATCTTTAATATGGGCTACTAATGCTTTATTAGGTGGGGAAAGTCAAGGAAAGATACTGCTTGCAGGTATAGATATTAAAGTGAACGATAGAAAATTCGGAGAAAACTGGATTAAACAGGCTCAGGGTAGGATTTAATGGCAATAATGAAAGGTCGGGTTTCGTAAAGGCAGGAATGTTTATATCAGCTGAGCAATTACCTTTTAAGAAATATCTGAAGTCATGGAGTCAGTAAATTTTTTATGGAACGAGTAGAACACGACGATCCGATTATAACTTGCAACTATTGCAGCAGTCGACACAGCTGGGTGCAGTCTGGATGTAGCGCTGAACAAATGCACGGAGACTTACAGCCGGGTTCCAGACCAACATTTAGTTACTCCGCGACCGCTAGGAAGACAAGTTATTTGTCAAGTGCAAGGTACTGTGCCGATAGATTCACTAAATAGTGGACAGCCTGCAAAGTTGTGCATCTTTTCTTGTTTAATTCTGTTTCATTTTATCGGATTCTAACGAAGAGAGACGAATGTGGCTTACAGTCTGCTATAAGGAAATTGTAGGCTAATAATAATGATTAAAGGATATATATGATTGGATTAAATGATAGTTTGTAATGTTAAGAAAGATTCTCTTATTGTAGTGTCTGTTGTGCGGGACAAAACATACGTCTGTGTGTACAGAGAGCACTCAAATAAACCTAAAAGCAAAAATTGGAAGTCATTTCAGGTAATGGAACAAGTGGTATTGTTGTATTTTGCAAATACTACATCAAATTAAAAAATGTGTGCACTGTAACGTTGAAAGGCAGGAAGGCAGAACAATAATTAGGCATTGTTTGTCAGTTATAGTGCAGCCAATTCACATCATCTCTCATTACGCATTTTAGTACGAAAATTTAATTCAAATACTGTACTCCTACGTACAACCGGAAATGTTGGTGTATTAGTAAAGCTGTCTACTTTATTCCGGTACATAAGTACAGTAGTAATGCTGTATATTTGTGTTTGCAATATTCGTTTTGTGTTAATGTTCTTTATTTCTTTTAGGAATATATTGGCATCGTGTTAGTGCTCTGTATTTCTGTTCGCCATATATTCGGTTCTATTCTCGGCAGGATTGTCTGTTGTTCTGACTGAAAGTCTCACAGATTTTCTCAGCCTGTTCGGGTCAGTACCCCTTGTAGGAGATACTCGGTTTTTACGTTACTAAATGTATCAGTTAAAGACTAGGAAAGGAGGTAACTTTACCGGTTTTTCTAGCACGAACCCAACTAAGCACATGGTTCACATATTTGGGTTGTGAGAATGCGGAGACATGTGTTACACATTATTAACTGTGTGATATAAAAATCAACAGAATGTCGCGGGTTGCACTTTAAAAAATATCCTATTAGTTGGATAGTCCAGTCCATAATGTGGCTCTTTACGGGCTAGATGGACGGGCTTCTATTCTCGACAGGTGTTTAATTTCCATTTTTATTTTTCTATGTCCATATCAGTTCTGGGAGAAAGTCGGAGTACGGGAGTAAATTTCCTCTGAATTTAAGGTCGGTAGAATTGAACTGACTAGTGTACTCGCTATGTCTAAAATGCTTTCAATTTTCTCTACGTTTTAAAACACAGGGTAATAACCTTTTACAATTACCTTTTACTGTACCTAAAAACAAGTTTCAAAGAAGGCAATTGTAATTTTTCACAGCTCGGTGGTCCCCTGAGACACTAATAAATATCGTGAACATGTCCTATAGCTTGATTGTGCGAGTAATTCTCTTCCCTTTTGGCGAATTTAGGAACCAAATTACGAAGGTACCGCTTTGATGTGCCTGCGAAGTTACTTATTTCACAGTACATATTTAATATCCATAATATTATGAAAGAAACTTTCAAGAGTAAATTCTGCTAATACCTGCAAGAGACAGCTTCCCCTCTGCACCATGGCGATCTTAATTGAGGTAGATGTGTTAGTGAAGATGTTCGGAAACTTCAAGGTGCAAGCTACAGGCAATGCAGAGTATAATTAGGAAATGTTTAGTGTTCTAATCTTGCAAGAAGTTTGTGTGATACCCGAGTTGGCGTAAGATAAATATTGACAAAAAGCTGGAAAGTAATATGTAAATATTTCAACTCTTACTACATAATATTACGGACTTAATATTCACAGAGGGAAAATAATTACTCTGGTAGCAAGAACAGATCCTTCTGAAAGTAATCTGAGGTGTGGGCTTGGATTGGAGGTGTTCTGATATTAATATGAATCTAAGGAAAATTTTGATTTGGCTGATTTTTTCAGTAAAAGGTTCAATTTCAGACTTCTGTAATAGGACAATAGCTCTCCCTGTTCCATAAAAGTAGTAGATTTTTTGACCCTGCATCATGTTATAATATATGGGGACCATATATTTATTACTGAATTGACGAACGTGTAAATGTTTAGCTAGCTGTAAAATTATTTTTCTTATTTTTCATGTTATTTATGCATCATTGTGTATCAACAGACCATGAGAATCAAGTAGATTTTTATAATTCTTTTCAAAGAAAATCAATTCTTTGGTTGAGTCATTGCACATTTATTTTTAGTATTGTTGCTTCTGTAGTAACCTTTTCTTGTTCCAAAATGCCCGTCGGCTAATGCTCCGGATACACCGCAGCCTTAGGCTTATTGTGCAGATAGCAACTTCATAACTGCTTTCCTCTACCAGACGTTAGAAGTGATATTTATCTGGCTGGTACCGAAGCATGAGACTGCTAATTACATGCTTGGGTACAGTTATACAAATAGATTACTGTTTAAAATGACGTAGTTTTATTTGTAGTTTCCGTGAGTTATTTATGAAAGTTGTGAATACGTTTCTATTGTTGTAATAAACTACATTATTACGATTAATAAATGTACCAAGGTAAGAGGAGAATACAAAAAGCCAGCAGACAGGACAGGATTATTCAAGAAAAGTGTCGCTGCCTCTGCAGTGTTTAATCTGAAAAGAAAACACCTCTCAGTGAAGAAGTGGGTAAAAAAAATTCCCTTGAACTCAGACTAAACGTGCGACGGTGGATGTATTAGTGAGTTAAAAATAATACTGTAATGTAACTACTAATTTAGGTATTAGGAAACTGAAGACGTTTCAGTGTTTCAAAGAAACAAGATTCATAATGAAGGTTTCTAATTGGATTAATAAATTACTCCCTGTATTAAATTTCTTTCTCTTATATTCCTGTTACGTGTGACAAACTAGCCAATTTATAAAGTTACTTGCTTCCTGTATATAAGATCCCTGTGCAATGCATTGTAAGTTTGATGCAATAATTCTATTTTCTCGAGAGAAAAAAAGGATATGATCCATAGTTTTCAGTAAGCATGCAAATATAAGGTAATATGTTCTTATTTATGTATACCTAGAAAGATGAAAACTTCTTAAATTCATGTCAGTTTTACTTACGTTTTGTCATACAGTCAATAAACTAGGACGAGGACAATGCGCTGCTCCGATTTCACTCTCCAGCACTCGGCCTTCCCAGATCTGGATTTATTTCCGAATATTTCTTTAGTACTCATGAGTTTTCAGCATATGCCCTTCCTTAGTGGCGGGTGGCAAGATTTGTATGGAGCTTGGTTGAGTTATTTCAGGAAACGACAAATTACTTTTTGCTTTACGAGTCACTTTGTGTTTCAAATTGCTGAAACTTGTGGCCGGCTGTACTAAAATCAGAGAAGTCGCTAATAAAATCAGTACAAAAGAAAAATATATTTTTAGTCGAAGGTTGATAATAAGCCTACCACGTGACTTTAACAAGCCAAACTCTTGATTAAACGTCTGCTTTCAGAACTGTTAAGTAACACGCAGTAATACGAACTAGATGTTGGCTTGTTTAATACGATTACATTGTTTTAGTAACCTCTGTAGCAACTCGTTGAGAAATTTCCGTGGTTGAGTAGTATGAATAGTTTAATTTACCCTTAATTCTCCAATTGTTATACCCGTGCATGTGGACTGACTTTGTAAGCCGAATCTGAAGTTGTAGAAAGCAATAGTAAAGCGTATTTCAGATTTAATGCCTATCTGCTTCGTCTGAAATCCACTATTATCCTAAAATGAGTGAGCTACGTTGAATGAAGGTAAACGGAGAACACACTTCAAGGAAAGTGACGTTGCAATAAGCCGTTAAAGCCCCTGCGTTTATTATCTTCAACAAATCCGCATAACCTACAAATCTGGGTCAACTATTATGGTTTGAGAGTTTTACAACGTAGACACGATTATGATGGCCAGACTGAATTACATTCAACTAACTAACGCTCCACCGAGCAGAGTCCTTCTTGAAAATAAAGTACTTGGTGAGGTGATCAAGCAATTTTCCGTCCTTTATAAAACCCTAAAGCTCACTGGCATGTTTACAAGAGTCCATCGTTGGTCTCCATAACATACCCGATGGATCCGATCTACGTTCTAATATCCTGTTTCTTCAGGAATATATTTGGTCTCCTTACTCAGACCGAAAAAAGTATACTTAAGAAATCACCATGCTGTGTGTGTGTGTGTGTGTGTGTGTGTGTGTGTGTGTGTGTGTGTGTGCGCGCGCGCGCGCGCGCGCGCACGTTTGTGTCAATTGGAATTGTTGAACATTTCGACAGATTTTGAGGAAACTTCCTACGTATATCGTGCCACTGAAGAAGACCGCAACTCCGAATATTTTTTATTTCGTAACATCAGTAACAACCGTTTGGAAGATACAGAAATTTGTGGCGCCGGAGCGACGCTTGTGCCACTTATATATGAATCCTAAATTTATCCTATTTTCGAGAAATTTGCAACTTTTGTTAAGACAGTATTTTATGTAGGCCTACTTTAAAAAACGTGGTGGCATTGCGAAAATTTAGCTTTAGGTTTTATTGTGATCATTGATAAAATGTTGGTGCTAGGAGTGAGAAATTCGGTACGGATATAGATAAAAAGTGAACATACGTATTGTGGCTTACGAAAATCGTTTTTCTTAGTCATCAGTCTGTAACATCTCCATGCTATGGGAAAATTACATTCGAAGAATTTAGAGTAAAATCCTGTGCCTATGTAATAAATTCGTCGAAAAATTAAATATAACAACACGAGTGGTACCAAGAGATATGTAAAACTGCAAATGTGTGGAATACGTAAGTAGGTTTTGTAAATAACAATCGTAAATCTCTGCAAAAATTTTTCTCTCATCTGTGCTTGTCGTTCCGGAGCAGTAACTTTCCATGTGCTTTTTCGATTAAGTGTTTATATGTAGAAGGCATAGATGTCTGTGTGCGTTCTACATGTTGCGCCTATTTCCTCCATCTTGTTTTGATCACTATAATAATATTCAGTGACAATCACTAATATCTAATCGAAGCCGGGATGACGACAGATAAACTGTGGCTCAGTTTCGGGCGGGCAAGGGATTTGTCGCTCACGCAAAACGTCCAGCCCCAAGTTTAGGTTTCAACCTGCTTCCTATCCAGTGAATACAGTGGGATTGGAGGAGGGTCTCTCCCCGGGGATAAAGCGGCCTTTGCGTAGAATTGACTACTCATCTCGACCTAGTGCCGAAGTTACGAATGAGTGGAGCTACACCGCCATTTACACGTATGCCCTCATGGCGTCCTTAGGGCTAGATTTACCTTTATTTCACCTACATTAGAGAACTACGTTAGTCTACACCTTCTTCTTCATTCCTTTATTTCGATTTATTTTCCATTCTTTGTTTGATTCCAAACAGTCCGTCCAAGTCTCCACTCACATCCATATAAGGCCGAGGTTAATTAGTGGATCTTTACTTCCACTCCTCATACATATCTTAATGGCGTGCACAGAGGGAATTTTACTGTAACCCAAGACTGAGAATTCGTGTAATATAGGTGTCATCCAAGCTAGTGAACAGTGAAATGTAGCCGATCTGTAAGAGAACAGCATGTTCCTTAGAGAAGGGCCGTTCCTAAATTTCTTATCGTTTTATTTTTACCTGTAAGTACAGCATTGCCCGAAGAATATTCAATTGAGAATCTTTCATTTGTTTTTTAATTAGTATGAAATAGAGAGGTAGTCGGCAGAGCCGATACCATTTTTGTGCGAAATGAAGTTTTAACTCCTCAAGTCCACAAACTTGGTAATATAAATGGAAATAAGAAGATTAAAATTAAAAATGTGTGTTGTGTTATGGAGCGAAGTTTACTTTGAAAACTTCGGCATGACCAGATTCAAAGTATAACTTTTGTTAATAAATTAGATACGTTTGCTTTACACTGTCATGAACAGGACGGGGCCTATACATAACTAATACTGCACTCATCTTTTGGGGATATTTTTAGAAGATGTGTGCCCCTTTTGCTTTTACAGCACTGTCTCCATTCCTTGAAGAATAACAGTGAAGCTAAATATAAGTAAGAACTCTACAGTAATTCTATTCTGACTAATTAGCTTATTTGTACTGTGTCTTCAAAATAATATACTTGAAGTCAGGCATTCAGCCAGACGAAAGGAATGTAGAAAATATACACAGAAACTAGGTGAGCATCCAATTTGTAACGGTCGTATTTTTAATCCTCTTAAATGTGAATTTCGTATCATTAATTAATTATAAAATGTTCCTTTGACACAAATTGTTATATTATATAAACTTGTAAAATTTTAGATGTTGACAAATTTTTGTCCTTTTAGGGAGCAGTTTCAAGCACATTCAATATTTATATTTTAGTTCAATTCGTTTACCAGACCGATATCTCGATCTTGGCAATGTACACTTTATTTCACAGATCCTAAAGGGAGTCCTGAAACTTTGTACGTCGAACTTTGTTGTTATGTAAAAAGTACAACTCTAATTATGAAATGTAAATTTGTACAATTATTAATACAAAGTAAGCTTAGAGGACCCATAAATTAACACAAGACTTTAATAGAGGAACCTGACGATACAAAATGAAGGTTTTGACACTTGTACGCTATTTTTAACGCAGCCCCCGTGGTGGCTGATACACTTATGCCAGCGTGTTATATGTGTGTCCATACCAGACGCATAAAACGTGTTTTCTTGTTACGTCAGCCACGTGGTGGTAGCGCGTTTGACGTCTGTATCGCACGTGAACCATATCATGACACGTGCTGCTTCACGGCGGGAAGACAGATAAAAATTGCTGGGTGCCAAATCGGAACTATAGGGGGGAAGGGCCAACATTTCCCAGCTGAACTTTGCAGCACGTTCCGAGCCTGATGTGCCGTGTTCGATCGGGCATTATCATGGAGGAGAACCACACAATTGCTAATAAGACTGGACCTTCTTTCCTGATGGCCGCCCACAAGATTCTCAACGTGGTGCAATAGCAGTCGGCGTTAACTGCGCCTCCATGTTCCAGGACGTCCACCAGCAACATAGCCGACGAGTCCCAGAAGACGGTGGTCAACGTTTTGCCAGCAGATAACGTCATTGTAAACTCCTTCCTGGGTGAACCTGGGAGTTGCCCCTCTGTGGTTGATCGTCCACTGGTGAGAGCGAAATTGCTGATCTATGAATTGTCAGTGAAAAACCAGGCAGACAGTTGTTTTCCCATAGAGCATAATGTGACAGGAAAATGAAACAAGCCATCATTCTTGCCGCTTTTATCGCCTGCTGACACACGAGACACTGTACAGTAACGCTTCCACCACTACATGCTATACAGTGCCGTGGCTAAAATCAAGGTAGGATGCCAAGGTACATATCTGTCCGTCTGAATGAGTTCCGGGACGCGTGCGGTTTTGACTTCTGTCGTCGAGGAGCTTCGTCGTCCACTTCAATTTTCGTCCATCACATTGTCCCTGTCAGATGCAAAGGTGCGGTGTCACTTGAAAACCAGTTGCCCTGATACCACATCTTTGCCATACACTACCACAAGCTGTCTATGTATCGCTACCGACAATTTTCCTTTCCCATAAGGCGTGGTACTCCTAGGAATTTCAAGCGAAACCAGTGTTCGAAATGGGTCACCAGCTTGAAGTTCTGCGTATGTACTTCTTCTGCGCATATGCCTCGAACCACCTGACCATGAAGGCTGTGGCCCTCTGTCGTATTTGGAATTCCAACAAGGTCGGTTTCTTGAATGACAGGATTTGTAAACCTTTTTTTTTATCCGCCATTGCGCTAAACTTAGCCGTGTCAGGTAACACAGAGAAATTTTTGTTATGTTGAATTGTTTGAATCAGAGGTTATAGCAAGGACAGGACCAGTTATATTTATCGAAGTGTGTTTTTCTTTTTTCTTTCTTTACTTTTGTAGTAATAAACTCGTCTGATAATTTGTTGAGTACTTAGTTTAGAACTATATTCAGTTTATGTTTTATGTTCACAATCTTCATAGTCTATGTGCATGCCATGACGTGCTGTGTTGTTGGGGAACATTTATGCCTACTTCAAGGAGCTATGCGATTTGCATCACATTGAGCTGTGAAATAGATATTAATATTCCTACAAAGAAAACTGAAATGTTTCCTAAAGGGACGAAAAAACAGACCATAAAACTAACATGTACAACTTTTATAATTTCGTGTGATAATAAAACTTGTGTCTAAGAATTTGATTTTTTTTTAGTTTGATATCATGCACAATGGACTCTAAATTAAGACACTTTACATAACAAATGTATAAACTCTGTGTTGCAAAGTTACAGAAAATAATCTGTGTCTGTACTAGAAATAACCGCGCTTTAATATAATAATAACCATTAATTCTGAGAATCCAATGAAACCTATAGATTTATGCTAAGTGTGCAGGTGGTGTACGTAGTGTACACAGTGTTAAATAAGATCCTGTAATTGCTAACAATTTCCTTTTCCAAGTTTCTATAGCGACTAACGTTTCTTTCATTCCAGTGATTCAGTGTCCAGGAAACTGTAACTGTCACTGAATCCCATCCCTCTGGCAGCCCAAAATAATGCAGACATGAGTTCAGGACTGCAGTACTTGCCCTACCTTTACAGCAGGCTTACTTACTTTTTAGGTTCTGCTGATGTATTTTTATGCTGCAGTATTTCTGATTCGGAGATTACGTATATTTTTAGAGATGCACAGATTTCCTTACAATACATGTATGTATTTATGTAATGCCTAATATCATTTATTTATTACTTACTTAACGACGCTGTTAGAAGCTCAGACAGTACAGGCCTAACTGAGACAGTGCTGCAGGGCTCCAAAACGTATTGTAAGTTGCCTAATTAATCGCAACAAGCATAATTTTATAATCTGATTATTAAACAAATGAAGATAAACTTTGCATCACGGAATTTTAAAGAGGGAAGAAAATTAAATAAATAAAGAAGAAAGAAAAACTATAAAAGTAAACAAACAAGGAAAGTAATCGATTAAGAAGAAGTGGTTTAAACTTCTAGCTGTGCTAAGCTAACGCATTCGCTCTACAAATAACAAGAGCGACTTATGTGTTCTTTCGTGGCTTTCTCACTGCAGTCTAACGAAATGACTTTGTGCTTATTGCAGGGTAAGCAAATATAACATGGACTGTGCGATGTCTGATGTTGTTACTGCAGGCTGTGTGTATAAAGTCTGCTGTCTTCTAGGATTGAATTCGGGCAGTCTCGTGTGAATCACAGCAACGTCGTTAAATTTCTACCTGACTGCTACATCACATTTCAGAGAATGAAATTTACATATGTGGGCCAGCTTGCAAAAGGAAATACTATTTATTGTTCATAGTCAACAAGTCGAATTGTCTTATAGAATGGAAGGCGAAAATGATTACGAATGAAAAATTTGAAATGAAATACAAAGAATCATTCGTGCTTTATTTTAAGCTAGTATTCCTGCAATTGTCGGAAGACGCTGAGGGAAACCATAGGGGTCATAGTTTCGATTCCTAGTCTCTAGAACGAGATGCAACGGGGAGAAC
>BLKM01008125.1:0-12177 GCA_013340265.1 Coptotermes formosanus
AAATAAGGTAAAAGTAAACTTATGGCTTAATTAATTAAACATGACGCGTTGAAGAGGTACGAGGGCATGGAAGTGCATTTCCACAAACTCACCAAGAAAGCAGTAAATTGTATTCGGCAGGTGCTCAGTTCCAGCCTCAGCCGAAGCAGTAGGTATCCTAGCAGAGGTTGCCCGGAATTTTTTTCTCAGTCTTTCCAGGGAAATCGCGGAACATATCCTTAAATTAGTTGTACTTCTGCGTACTTCTGCTTTATTTCATTTTACTGTTCATTAGTCGTTCTATTATTTGATGCCATTTAGCCTGCTTCATTGACAGCGTACAGCGTCATTATGTAGGGGACAACTAAGCAGAACAAGTAAATGGTTAAATAACATACAAGTTTTTGATTTGAAACTAGTTGGAAGTCAGATGGCATCTTTGTAATATCGCTGTTCTATAGCGCCTCGAATTCAGATGCAGTCTGTGATTACCCTTTTACCTGCCGGGAATCGAAACCCGGGCGTGAAGCACGTAGCCCTGCAATACGCTGACTGAGTCCTTCTAAACTAATCTTATCACAAACCTCTGATTTCTCGTTTCATATTGTCGTTCTCCATTTGCTTGTCTGGTTATTTCTTTGTCAGATCGTGCTTCTAACTTACCTTCTGTTTTAGTTGTTACTACGTTGGTAAGCCACAGCTTTGAATGATTGTAACTTTACGACTGTATTTAACTGTGATATTTAATTTGTGGAAAATGTGCGGTTTGATAAATAAAGAACCAGCCAAAAAAGATGAACTTATTTGCATTATTAATTGCTTTTTTACGTTTTCCAGAAATGCTCAGGATAGAGGCAATTAGCGGGCTCCCTGAACTCTATCAGTTTCTCACAAGAAACTCTTGCTGCAATGTGGACACACTCGTAACCTAGATGTGCCACATTTCAGTCACACTATTGCCTACGAATTCACCTCGTGCTACGTTCATCAGTGATGTAGAAATCATTTCTGTCCGGTTGGAAACATAAATTTTTAACCAATCTCCAAAGGCCAGAAAGGCCTAATCGCAAAGTACGTATTGAACAAGTATGTAGGCTCCTACATTCCAGTTTAAATTTAAAGCATTTCCATTAACCTTTATCCTGTTAATGTGGAATATATGGTGAGCTGCTAATAATGCCAGCACCACTAATGTGTAATATTTGGTGACCTACATTTGGCAACGCTGAAAGGAGCCTCTCTGTCTCTCTCTCTCTGCACAATGTCTCAACACTGAATCAATCGTGAAAGACAAAGAGGCTCCTTTCAGCGTTGCCAAATGTAGGTCACCAAATATTACACATTAGAGGTGCTGGCGTTATTAGCAGCGCACCATATATTCCACATTAGCAGGATAAAGGTTAAGTTGCCGTGCCATGCCGAGAGATTTTGTGGCCGGGCTGTGACTGCTTATGTCCAAGTTCGATTCGAGGCAAATGCATTTCTGATATGGTAGGCCAAGTGGTAATATAAAAGGTTTTTCTCACAGTACTACTGTTTCTGTCTGCCAGTTTCATTCCAGCACTGCTCCATACTCACATTTTGTTCATCTACGAGAGAATCTAAACCTTGGCGATTGACAACGTCCGTAAATAAAACACTTTTTTCTCCTACTGTGCATCTTAATGTTTATGTTTTGAGATGTGGATGGCAGGACAGGAGGCTTCGTTGCAGAATTGCCTAAAATGGCGCATCGCGTGAACTGACCACGCCAGATCTTCCAAGAAAACGAAACGACGAAGTTAGAAAGTAGACAGAGAAAGGAAAAACCATTTCCTTCCGATCGAATTTCACTAGTTGCGTCACAAACCCATCTCAGCCAATGATCTAAATGGACTCTCTCCCTCATTCTTGGATTGATCCATCAGTTTCTGCCACCACCGTAATACGGCGGCTGGACTTTCAATCCGGACCGGAGAACAAGAAACGTGGACCGCAGGAACTCACGCCACGAACTGAATTAAACTCCTTGCTAATTTAATGTTGCCCTTGCTTCTCTTACCAAAGCTTCCGTTGAGCACTAAAGTGCCGCTCGCAGGTCTGTTATTTTTACATGCATAATTTAACTTTTCAGTTACTGTGTGAAAATTACATACTTAATTCTACACCAGAAAGGAGTGCAAGAAGTTTAATTGCTTATGCATTCACGCGTAAGCGTATTACAATATACATATTAATTACGAACCAAAATTCTTGATGTCATAATTTTTCTTCTTGCTATCAGCACACACACATAAATTTGCTCGCCTTCTCTTTTATTTTACCGCAGCATTTGCTATATTTGATCAAAAATATATATTTTAATGTCTTTAAATACGCGACAAAGTTGCTTTCCTCGTAACTCCCATTTCAACACATACACATCCGTCTGACCATTCTTTAGGTTGATAAGTAACCCGTGTACTTTATGCACAAATATAACTGTGGAAAAGTATCTTACGAGAATGCTCGCCATTTACAATCACCCTATCTTTTGCCATTCTACTGTGCTAATTGTCTACATCTGATAAAGAATCGTTAAAGAGCTAATAAGTATAGGAGTATAAGGATCGAAAAAATGAAAATTTTGTTTATTTCTGTGATTTACTATGCTAATGTTTGGCAATTAACAAAGGCAGTTATGCCAATTAAAACTAACTTGCACGTTACGTTGCAGGGTAAGCTGTTAAACGGATTACCTCCAACTTATCAATTGATATACATGATATATTCCTCCTCCAGACTTACAGCGAGAGGCGTAACATTATTTACGATATTTAAAAATACTTAAGGTTTACATGCAAGTTTTATGTCTGTTACGCAGGAGGCCTGTTTTAAGCACGAGAAAAAGTACCTGTTCCCATGCTTGAATGGTTTGCAGTGAAGGATCAGCAGTTCAGTAGGCTAAAATGAACAGAGGTGAATAGATTCAACACTCCCTGCCTTCCCCCTCTGCTCGAATTGAGATAGAGGGGATACTTTGAAGGAAATAGACAGGAGAGGGAGTCTGAATAACAGAAAGACATAAATGACTGGCGGAAAAAGTTGTGATAAGGAAAATGGTTCATGGACCTTTTTGAAGATGCGGATCTTTTACGGATCTCTATAAGATTCTTCTGGAAGTTTTTGCATCACATAGGCAACCCGCATCCCATTACTTCTCTCCACTTCGGCGAAAATTTACATACGAAAAGGATTTCGAAAATACTTTTGATGTTCTAAATGTTACCCCTGGGCTTACATCTGCCTCAGTTCTGATGAACCGCAAAGATGAGGGTCTTGAGGAGTGCAAGCGAGAGAGAGAGACAGACAGACAGACAGAGCAGTAGGAATCGTCTCGATTTGATAGACTTACATTCTATTACCCGAGATAGAAACTCTCCGTGGCATAATCTTATGGAGCCTCGAGTAAATTCTGCCTTAATACTTGCAAGTAAGTGAAAAAATGCTATTAAGGAATTCTTGCTAACCCCATGGAACAGAATCTGTCTAGATTAGCTGATAGTGCTAGTCATAGACTTGGTTAAGAAAATTCCCGATTATTATCAAGTCGGAAGGTTCATTCTTTTGTTAACAGTAACTTGACAGTGGAATTTACCTTATCCGAATGAATCCAACCCACATCCTCACACTGTATTTCTTTCTTTAAGATTGCATTCAGCATTGCCTTCTCGTCTACGCCTGTGTACCGAGCAACATGGCCGAACGCGTAAGGCTTCTTACGTGTATTCACTGGATGGCAATAATGGACACCAGCGATACTGTCGTAAGTTTTTGTCAGTCTCTCCAGGCAGGTACTGGTATAGTACTGTCAGCAGCCTATGATACCTCCCCTCCATATTTCTAATATATTTTTCACTGTAATTTTATCACTGCATAGACTGAGTTTCCCTGACAGCGACTGGCTACGGGCTGGACGGTCCGGGGTTCGAACCCTTATGGGGACGAAACTTTCCGCATCCGTCCAGACCGGCCCCAAGGCCCACACATCCTCCTGTATAATGGGTAATGGGGCTGTTTACTGGGTGTAAAGCTGCTGGGGCCTAGCGTTGACTACCAACCCCGATCTAGCGCCGAGGTTAAAGAAAGGGAGAGCTATATCTCTGCCCCTTCTGTGCCTTTATAGCGTGTTATGTTGTGACAGTTACCCTTACAGTCTGAGTTACTGACATCATTGGTAAGTAACCTAGAGATGAAAAATACGTCTCTGTTTTACCGACTCGTCCGTCTGAACGGGTCACTTCTTAATTTCTAACGTTTCTGGTGATGTAACAATATTTGCTTCTGCCAATCTCAGTACAGCCCAGTCAAATAAAATCAGTCATTAATCAGTTTAATCCCCCTGATGTACCTGAAGTTTTTACACTATAGAGACAAATTTTTGAGTGATATTTGTGAGTAGTCGACACAGTCCCCGGTCTGAGTTGTCATATATTATGGTTAAAATCATGGGATTATTTTATGTATTTGGCTGCTAGTCAAAACCGAAATGCTGCTTGCTTATTATGATTCCTGTAAATTCCCTTGACTTCTTGACCTCTATGTCTCTACAAAGTCCTCTGAAACTTTATTATACAGGATAAAGAAATAAAGTTTTAAAAGTTGAAAACATGAGATATTCATTTTAAATGCTCCAATTCACGATAAAAATTATATACAAACTTTTCATCTAACAAACAACTTGTGTTTCAAACGTGTCCAACCAGCAAAATAAATCACTTTTTCGCGTTATGTTGTAGGCTTTCTCTCTCTCCTATCTCCCCATGTGTAGAGTCAGTCCGCGACTCGTACGGCCAAGAAATGGGGTTGATTAGGAAGAAAACTAGTTAAAGACCGACCCCCCCCCCCCTAGTGTCTGGTCTGTTGGGTGCGCATCTAGCATTCAGACTGTGACCATATGGTACCATCATGGAGGAAACTTAATTTGCAGTAACCTCGAAGTGTGCACCATAGTGCTTTACATCAGCATCTGCAAGATAGCTACATGCTTCGGTTATGCTGTCGCTTTTTGTAACGGCCTTTATGCCTGGGTGCAGGAAGTCTGTTTAGCTGGATGCAATGACCTTGTCTCGCATCGTGACAAAAATGATACCCAGTAACTGGCGCCAGATGTAGCGCTTCAGACTCGTTTCCGGGAGACTGCCGGTTCGAAACACGAACACGACACCGAATATCCTGTTTTTCTTGGTTTTACTCAGTCTGCTGAGAGAAAATACAGGAATATCATCTCCACGGTGGCTACAAACACTTCCTCCACAAGTTTTCGATTTCAGTAGTCACAAACTCCTGTCTTTTGGCCCTCCACTGCAGAATTGTCAGAATAGCTGACGAACTAACTCCACGGAGCAGAGTCCTTCTTCAGAAGTTGACAGTTTCATAGCTGGTCAAGAAACTCCTCGCACTTTATGGGACAGGCAGGTTTATCACCGGGTTCACAAGAGCCCTCTGCTTGTCCCTATACTGACCCACATGAACCCAGTCCACGCCTTCCCAAACTGTGTCTTTAGGTTATTTTTTAATATTGTTTTCCTATCTACGCGTGGCCTTCCAAGTGGCCTCTTTCGTTCAGGTTTATCTATCCAGAACTCTCTACGCATGCCTTTCCTCCCCACTACGTACCACATGCATGAAGCCCTTAATTTGATTACCCTAATCATATTTTGTGTGTACTACAAACCATGAAGCTCTTCATTATGCAGTCTTATCCAGTCTCGTGTTACGTCATCTTAGGCCCAAATATCTTCCTCAGTACCCTGTTCTCGAACATCCATAACCTGTCAAGCAGAAGAGAAACTTAAATAAGAAAGAAATAAGATATCTGAATTATCATCAGGAGTAGGTAAATATAATCATTGTCGTACATACTTAACGTTAACTTGCTCTAACTTCCTGTCATAAGTTTACATTAAAATGCTTATAGCCATATGAAGATTGATAATCGGACATGTGTTGATATAGCATTTTGTACTTGAAATAAAGTCATATAATAATATAATGAAGTTTGGCACACCTTTTATGGAACATCCTGTATACATGAAGAGTTCGTTTGGACGTGTCGAGTTGTCGTTTAAGAGTTTCTATCGGTATTCATTTTTTTGTCCTGCCAGCTGTGGAGACAATACACTCACTCCTGTTTTTCAAACATTAATTGATATGTTGCTGAGAAATAATGACTGTGTGTTAGTCAGGACGATAAGCATTTCGATTGAACCGGTTTTTGTGTGATCCTGCTCACACCCGGCCGTTTGCACAATATGATCCTTCAATCACCAGACATTCAATACGAGCTTTACGAGTGACGGCAGAGTTTAACTTAAATTCTACTAAGCTAGTGACAGGGATGCCACCTGCTGACTCCCGTCGGAAATTTCGCTGCTGGTATTGCAGTACAGTAAGTAGATAATGTGCCGATATTACGAAGGTGTTGATCGTTACTGACTGGGTTAGCTGGCGTATTTAGCGGATCATCTGTTAACACGCCCTCTGTATATGTTTGAGTACGGATGAATATTTATGAGCGTCTTCATAGATGCTCTAAACGAGTGGGAATTTTAGCTAGTTAATTTAGAGAGCTCATTACACACATATCGTAAAATTTAGCAGTTTTATATAGCTCATGTTGAACGGCGTATTACAGCTTTAACCCATAACAAGAGAGGCAATGTACGGATAAACGTAACATAGAGGCGCGTTCGCGTAACCATTGTGGCCGTGGAAAAGCAGTAAGTATTATATATGCTTAGTGTGTGTCTGTAGCCTGAGTCATCCAGCATGCAAAGCGCGTGCACCGTATTATATTGTCATCTGTGACTTGTCTGGCTCTAACATATGTTTGTACATTATCTTATAAACGGTACAATTTTCGGGAAAAAAGTTACGGAATATAAAGTGTGTTTTGTTTTTCTCTATAAATTTTGTTTAAAACATTTTTCATTATAGGAAGATTTCAGTGAGATATTGTAATAAATGTACAAACGTCGCCATGTAGTGTAACCTTATTTTTGTTAGATGTTAATGAAACCTGAATTTTCTCGTCAGATTTTCGAAAAATATTAAAATATTAAGTTTCACTAAGATCCGTCCAGTGATAGTCGAGTTGTGCTAGACGGACGGACAGACGGACAGATATGACGAATCTCTGGACTTTATCCATTGTCCTGATATAAAAGTCACTACTTGACAGAAGACATCTGTTTGTATTTCATAAATTAAAAAACTAATATTCAGGTAAAGCAGTCCGTCAGAAATATTTTATTACAGAAACAATAAGTTCGGTTTTATGAAATTTCTACGTGTTTCAGTTTTAGAGGCAATTTAAATATACTTTTTTAGTCAAAGTGCCAATTTCATAAATATAATAACTGTAAATACAGGTTTATAATTATATAGCCAGCTTCCTTTTATATATTTTACAAGGCTGATGTAGACCCAATCAAGCCGAAACGTTTAGCAATATAATAAAAACAAAAAGTTACTGTTTGTGTAATAAACACGGTTGTGTTGGACTGCGTTATGTATACATTATTAAAAAAACTCCTTTTTGGACAGGGGATCGTTTCCATTCCTCAGTTAAAAGAGTAAAATCCCACTCATCTGGGGACAATGTACAAAGCTATTCTGCACTCTGTTTTGTAGGTAGCAGGTTGCGCTACCTTCTTTATTAATTAACGCATTGATTTATATTACTCGTAACAGAGGGCTCTGTACGCTGGCAATATCACTGAAATACATTTGTTGGTTACCTCGCAGTTTGAAGACGTTTTATCTGGGATTAACCCTTTAAAGACGAAGCGTATCTGTTTTATGTAAGGACTCAGTGCGTACCGCGCTGTAAACACTCTCCACTTCCGTTATAAAAACCAGTCTCTTAATGTTTTATAAGGCAAAAGTTGCTGTTTGTTCTGAGATCCGTACAAAACACATAAACGCAATGTGGGCACCACGTAGAATTTTTTAATATTAAACCTGGTGGTACATAAAGTTACCGCTAGGCTTTAAAAGGTTAATGTAGCTGGAACATGAGTCTGGGCACCTGTTTCCTTAGATACTGAATAGGGTGCACTACCCACTTTCTGTAAAAGTAAAGTTCTCCCTTAACCTTTTAAAGCCTAGCGGTAACTTTACGTACCACCAGGTTTAACATTAAAAAATTCTACGTGGTGCCCACATTGCGTTTATGTGTTTTGTACGGATCTCAGAACAAACAACAACTTTTGCCTTATAAAACATTAAGACACTGCTTTTTATAACCGAAGTGGAGAGTGTTTACAGCGCGGTACGCACTTAGTCCTTATATAAAACAGATACGCTTCGTCTTTAAAGGGTTAATACGAGGCCATGAAGACCCATATGACGCTAGGTGGTGGTGGATTGTCAACGTCATGTCCCGTCTGCTTTACTTCCGGGAAAAGGGCAAGGTGCCTAGCGTACAGGAGGCTGGATGTGATTCGGGAGCGGTACTGAAAATTTCTGTCCCCACAGGAGTTCGAACCACGGACCGTGAAGCCCGTAGCAATTCCATATACCGATTGAGCTATCCCGGCCGCCTTCAGCTTTCTGTATGTACCTTTGTTTCTCTCTTGAACTTGTTATGGTGTAAATTCCAAGGAATATTCTGGTGTATTCCCAGTCCCATGGTTAAGGATTTTCTGATTCCCCTTCACAAGATAACTCAGTAATTCCCATCAACGTCCATTGTTTTCGTCTCGCGAAGGTACGTTATTATGTGTACGTGTAAGTGCTAAGAAATGGAACTTGAAGGCAAGAAAAATCTTGAACTAGAAGAAGGAGAGGGGAGGAACTTGATGAAACTTTCAGAAGATTCGACTTGCTTTCACTACTGTAAGTCGCTTCAGCTGTCCCACGTTCTTCCCCGATTAGGGACGGCGTCATCGGGTATGGTGATGAAAACAGCGAGCTTGTCTCATTAACTCCGCGTCTCACTCCCGCCCCCAAAAACAAACTGCTACAAATTTCTTTCCACTCAACATAAGGCGCTGTTGTACAGTAGACAGCGCAACACTGAATGATATTCAGCCCTGTTTTTGCTTAATCTTTATATTTATTTTTGATTGCTTTAGTCTTCGCCCTTGTTTCCTTGTTTTCTCTTTACGACACGTAATGTTGTAACAGGATCAGGCAGTTCATTCCAACTTCAAATTCGGTGTTCAGTCCCTTTAGTGTAAGGCACTACATCCGTAACATTGTGCTGCGAAAATCAGCATGAATAGCAGTAAAAAATGCCCTATAAAATTTAACGGTGAATAACTTACTAAGTATCTTTATCCTTCATCTCATTTAATTTTATTTATCCTTTTGTATTTTGATTTCCTTCCTTCCTCTCTCTCTTAAAAACCAATCAGATGTCACGTTCCACAGCGTACAGCTGCAGCTTCTATAAGTAAGCGAAAAGTATGCATTGTACAAGACGACTTGTGAACAACTTGACGTCCACGTAACCTGTATTCAAATATAAAGCGTCCTTAGTGATGAATACAAAAGGAGAATTATTAAAATGCGTTGCTGCATGCAACAAATCATGTGAGAATATGTAGAAATATGTATGCGAGAACAGTGCTAATACACATAAATGAAATTGGGGACGAAATTAAAAGAATAAATTCTTGTAAAATTTTTGTTTGCTGTTCAGAAATGCTTCTTAACCATTCTCTTTTCGAAATGGCAAATGGCTAAACAAAGAGAAATGATGTGTAAATGGATTGGAATATGAGGTGACGACAGCCTGTAAACTACGAAGAGTCTCTTTGACACATTGGCCTGATAAAAGCAGTGTGAAATTTATATAGAAAGCCTTGATTAAACTTTAAAGAGAAATAAATGAGAATGAATACCAGGACAAGTCAAATAATAATTTCGCTTGCACAGAGCACAGTCTTTGGACAGACGTTTTCAATTATAGAAAATATGCGTAATGAATATGCTATCAAAAGTGTCACGTCATAACCATAGATGTTAATCTAGAAGAAACGAAGCCGAAAAAATGTAAGACTGTTTCATGTAAGATCATGTTTCAGACATGTGAGGAATTGTAATTTTTATTCTACAGCACAGGTTATGGAAAAGACAATGGTGTCGTGTATTTATTCATTTATTTATTTGTGATTTGTCTACGTTGTCGGTTCTTCAGATTATATAGCACCGACTTATAGTGTATCAATAATATGAGTAGTAAGTTGGATAGAGTGCAGAATTCGAGGGCCATGGTTCGGCTGGAGACACTGTCCCTGCGTTTGTGTATGCAAGCTACAAGAAAGCTCTTTATACACTGTCGATGCCCCGGCCGAGGTCTGAACCGGCCACCTTGCGACACAACTCAGATGCCCGCCGTTTATACTTACTTTGTTGTTGGCCGTTATGTCAATATATGACTGAAAATGTAAATATTTAAACAATCCCCTAGTAGAGCTCGGTATGTGGCGTGTGAACGAGGGAGAAACTAATAAGGAAAGGTAAAAAAAAAAAATCAGTCCCATTACAGGCCTGGCCAGGCCCAGAGGGTTCCAGGAAGTCGAGGCTCCCCGATTTCTAGACAGTCGGCACATGAAGGTGGTAGGTTGTCAGCCATACGCACCGGCCGCGTTTACCCCCCAGGAAATATTCCTGGTACTCATTTCTGTTAGAGGCTGAGTCGACCCCAGGGCCATAGCACGACCGACAGGATTATGCCAATAAAAAAATCCACTGACACCATCGAGAATCGAACCCGCGACTTGCCAGTTTGTAGCGCAGTGCCTCAACCAACCGCGCCACCGCAGCTCCCTAATAAGGAAAGAGATGATAGGAATGTGTTTCTTCAAGGCGGCGGCAGGATACAGAAAAACGAATAGTAAACTTCGTTATGATATTAGCGAAGAAGCAGAAAAAGCAGATATTGACACTCTGCAGACCAAGTCCATGTCAGCTCTTCACCTGACACTCTGCCTGTCCGTCCGTCCGTCGTGGCGTTGAGCCCTTCCAGTGGCCCATAACCAGATCTTATTTTGTTTGTTAAGTCAGTCTGACCGTGGCAGTCGTAGTTGCGCTAGGCAGTCCTCTGTGACAGCAGCAGGAGTCTGTTAAGTATCTGCAGATTAATTTACGTTATGTATAAAGCTCCACCCCTTATCTCAGGATAACACAAAGTTTGTTCCCTTAGAAATGCCAGTCGGCCAATAAATCGATGTTCATTGTAAGACTTACAGGAACACGCGGATATATTATGCGGTGAGCGGTAACGGGACGAAACACTAGCGGTACAAGTGTACGCACACCGGTGAGGCGGTATTGTTGCGCCGTATGACAGTGTTCACTGCCCTGTGCTACTCGTGCGAACATGTATGTGTCATACGAAGATCTGTTGGTATTAGTGGCATTACGCGTAACTTTTCGCCAGTCTCATACCGTATTTTATCTTTCTTTTTTGGTCTTTTTAATCAGGTCTCATCATTTCGTATAAGATGGGATATTCCTTAATGCATTCAATTACAGCTTCCGTAGTCATTTTTATGTCCAAAATGTGAATTTCAAACCTCCAGACATGCAAAACACAATGCAAACAGTAAGAAGTCAGGTGTTAACTACAGCGCGGTACGCGGGAGAAGGCTGCATGCTGCGGTACAGAAAAATACCGCAACAGTACCGCTGCATCGCGGCAGGATACCGCGGTCGGTGTGAGCGTTGCCATTGAAAATCCAAGGAGGAATATATCGCATCCCGTTACCGCTTCCGCATAACGCCTTGGTTTGAGTCAGGCTTTAGTGTTAAGCCTGGCGGTACATCTATTAACCACTGGGCTTCAAAGGTTTTAAAATCAGTAATCCAACGCGCTATCGCAGGAAGTGTCAGGCACTTGTGAAAATAATCACTTGACCCTCTAGAGATTCTTCTGTCGGCGTAAACCGAGTAGTGTAAAATGAAATGAACAGTTTTAACAGCTTCTATCCTTAACACAATTGTGACCTCAGTCCTTGTTGAGTTTTGAGGATCTTGTCACACCTGAGGACACCTTTCTTCTGGGATGTGGCACTTCGTCACTGGGAAATCGGATACTGACTTTTCGGAGAATCGTAATGGCTTCTATTCAAAGGTCAATGAGGCCAGGATAAAGACAGTACTTGCCTTCCATACGTCGGTGGCTATCTGAAGCAGATCTGAAGCAGAATCATATTCCAGAAAGTAGGA
>BLKM01008140.1:0-20457 GCA_013340265.1 Coptotermes formosanus
TGTGTGTGTGTGTGTGTGTGTGTGTGTGTGTGTGTGTGTGTGTGTGTACAAGCGCGCGAGTATGTGAGTATTTACTGCAAGCGCAGATTATGCCATCACTAGTACTACAATCCTCAGTTGTAGTCCCTATAGAGACGTCTAGGTACATAGGGCGATATTTTGTCTCCTCTCCAGTGTCGAGAGGGCTTAGAAGAACGTATCTCATATCCAAGGAATTCTACTACGTGAACTTAAATTAAATCTTATAACTTTCTATAAATTTTTCGGTAAATGGTATGAGGAAAGAAGGTAAGGGTAAAGCCATCCCAGTAGGGGCCTGGACAGGCCCTAAGGATTCTAGAAGATTGAGGCTCCCAGATTTCAAGACAGTCGGCACTTTGAGGTGGTAAGGTTGTCAGCCCTACGCAACGGCCGCCTTTACCCCCCCAGGAAATATTCCTGGTACTCATTTTTGTTAGAGGCTGAGTCGACCCCCGGGCCATACTGCGGCCGGAAGGATTATGTCAACGAAAAATTCAAATGACACTATCGGGAATCGAACCCGCGACCTTCCGGCTTGTAGCGCAGTGCCTCAACCAACTGCGCCACCGCGTGCCCCCATAAGGAAATAAACTGTTAAATAATTATAACAGATCTGAAGTTGCGAACGTGATGAATATTAATATTATGATCTTCACGGATATGACGATTTCTGCCCTGAAGAGGGAAGAAATTGGTTTCTCCGAAAAGTTTGTAACCTTCTGTTAAAATACAGGACCTAAAATCCCACAACGCGGTAATTTTAATTTTCGGGTTTTCTTTCAAGAGGATCGTAAACGCCTTAACTCAATTAAGCAGAAAAATTCCAACGACATTAGGCTCACTGCGCGGAGCATACTACTTGCAACTGAAAACATACAGCGGCAATTACACGCTTTCAAAATGACCGGTTGCAAGTATTCGATGTTGCTGCGGCTTTGTTATAATGCGATCGAGTTGGCTGGCACAAAATTTAACTGCAGTCTAATGAGACGCGCTTTTCATTAAGACGCCAAATAGAGAGCGATCAGCATTGTCACATATGAATCAGCAACCAAGCGTGACGGCTAAATGAGAAAGACGACATGCCCCTTGCAATAACAGTGGCACGCACTACACTCGGCGCCTAGCACATCTGCAATTAGCGCTAAGTCTGCTACATTCTATTTTGTTTAATTCTGCTTTGTGTAGTAACAATGTTCATTGCATCTGTAATCACATAGTCTGGGTTGACTACCCTCCTTTATACGTTTAGATTAAACTTGTCAATGTACTTTAGACCAATACAAATGAGTGCAGAGTAGAAGCCACTGCCGCTGGTAAAGTTGGTAGACATTTATGACGATGTGTAAAGACAATTTTAATCATCACCGTCTTTTCTCCTTCAAGCACAGCAAGTATATTCCTCGTCCAGATTAGCTCCTCGTCTCTTGTCTTGTTTATATAAAGTTTCCTTTTTTCATGACATTGTATCAATGCTTTAAAAACTGGGGCGCCGGAATAGCTAAGTCGGTATAAGGATTAGGCAAGTTACTGACTACACGACAGAAGAGAATGAGCTATTTCTCTTCTCAAATGGGTCCTAAAGGCACCCTGGGGCCACGCAGCTCTGTCCCAGAGTATAAAGCAACCGGCCTGAGAAGCCACCGCACACCTCTTCACAGTTCCGAGGTTAAGAGCACATAAGTTGCATACTTCCACCCTCCTGTATATGTCCTCAAGGCGTGGTGCTTAATTAATTGACTTTTCTCTGAGGTCATTCTCAGTCACAAATACGTAAATATTGGACGCATTCTGAAAGGTTCCGTAGCGCTGGAAACTGAAGTTTGAAAATTATTTACACATACCAAAGCTGGCGTCAATAATTCGTACATATGTCCGTGTGGGCTCGGGCTCACGCATTAGAGTGTATTTTCCAACATGACGCCACCAAACAAGCTTGTGGCAAAGCACTGCACGAGAAGAGACACGTCCTTCTGTTGCACCACCGGCACTCACATCACCTTAGGCAGCAGTTGCACGGTTCCGTGCTTGCGGCGGCCAGTGCTCGAGCCGGCCACCTCGTGCTCCAGGCGGACATAGTTTTGTGGTGGGGAAGATGATACGTTTACGTGGCTGTAGCGGTCGTGGGTCGGGCGGACATGTTTTTTTTTAAGGAAGAGGATACAAAAGAATTCAATAAATACCCGCAGACCCGTATACTTGTTTCGAGATCAGCAAGCACGGCAAAATCACACCGTAAAGAAGTATAATACATCCTTTGAAAGGATGAAAGTGTTCAGCTGTTTGGGAACAGCCCTAACGAACCGAAATTCCATTCATGAATTAATTAAATGCAGAATGAAGTCGGGGAATGCTTGCTCTCTTTCAGTGCAGAATCTTTGGTCTTCCAGTCTGATGTCCAAAAACATAAAGATTAAGGTATACAGAACTATAATCTTGCCTGTTGTCTTGTATGGGTGTGAAACTTGGTGTCTCACACTGAGGGAGGAACAAAGACTGAAGGTGTTCGAGAACAGGATGTTGGGGAGGATATTGGGCCTATGAGGGACGAGGTGACAGGGGAGTGGAGAAGACTGCACAACGAGGAACTTAATGACTTGTACTCATCACCAAATATTATTCGGGTGATCTAATCGAGACGAATGAGATGGGCGGGGCATGTAGTACGTATGGGGAGAGGAGACGTGTACATAGGGTTTTGGTGCGAGACCTGAGGGAAGGCGGCCATTTGGAAGACGCAGGCATAGATGTCGGGATAATACATGAATGGATCTTCGGGAAGTGCGTTGGGAGGTTATGGACTGGATTGATCTAGCTCAGGATAGGGACAGTTGGCCGGCTGTTGAGAATGCGGTAATGAACCTTCGGGTTCCATAAAATGCGGGGAATTTCTTGACTAGCTGAGGAACAGTTAGCTTCTCAAGAAGGACTCTGCTCTATGGCGTTAGTTAGTTAGTTAGCTAGCTAGCTAGTTAGTTAGACCTGCATACTTGCAGTGCACTAAAATGCGTGCAATGACCGTTCAGACCCTATAACACCCCACTATTATGCAGTCCACCGACTGATAGCAATCCGTATCTTCGTCACACACCTACCGATATGCTTCGGTTCGAATGCTAGCAGCCCGACTGTTCACGTGGCTATTGCTAGTGCATTTTGCAAGCATGGGGCTTACTAGAGGGAAAGAACTTCACTCTTTTGACTTTATTATGCAAAAGAAGGTTGTAAAAAAGGGATACTTCGTCACATATATCGTTAATTGCACAACTTCGCGTCTCTTGTGACGTAGATTTCAAAAACTATTTACAAATGACTGATGAACGTTTTAAAGTTCTGCACCATTTGTTGAAGCTTTTCATTGAAGAGCAGAACACAAGAATGAGAAGAGCCATCGCGCAGAAGAAAGATTCACTCCAACTTTACGATTTTTGGCAACTTGGCGAAGCTTTGAAGACTTGAAATTTACAGCTGTTATCTCACCTCAAGCTCTTGCGTGAATAATTCCTGAAACTAGTAAATTAATCTGTAAGGCGTTAAAGGAACAACACTTGCAGGTACGAAACAAGGGTATTTTCTTATTGTTACAAACGCCATACATTCTACTATTTTTAACTGCATTACAACCTTATCTAATTATTTTAAATTAACTTTCAGCTTCCAAAGAAGACAGTAGAAAAGACAAGAATCGCTAGAGACTTCGAAAACAGCTGAAATCTTCGCAGTTGTGGAGGCGCGATAAACGGGAAACACATTCAAATAGTGAAACCCGCCGGACGTGGATCGTATTTTTATAACTACAAAGGGTATTGTAGCGTTGTTTTGCTCGCAACTGTGAATACTGAATGTACTTCATTTGTGTCAATCTTAGTTGCAATGGAAGGAATTCTGACGGCGGTGTCATTAAAACACTACATTGTATGAAAAACGAAAAGCAAATATGTTAAATTTCCGTGTTAAATGGGTCCCTGTCACCACGGCATGGCGCGTCCTCAGGTTGCGGATGGAGGAACGGCCTCCAGTTATGCGGGGTAGCTGCGAGCACATTGAATAAGCAGTCGCGGACAGCCGACAAGGGGTGGTCTCCCAGCTTGGGGGTTGGGCGAGGTGCTAACAACTCCTCACCGTAAAAAACTATTATGTTCCGAAACATATGGACAAGCCTCGGACCTGGACCGATTCTTTGGTACGACCCCAGCTACGGAAAAGGGACATGAGTTTTCGAACATGGAATGTGAGGAGCATGTATAGGTCAGGGTCACTTATGGCAGTGGCCAGAGAATTAGCTAAGTATAAGTTAGATTTAGTGGGTGTACAGCAGGTTAGGTGGGACAAAGAAGGGACTGTAAGGGCCGGGGAGTGTATTTTTTTCTATGGCAAAGGACAGGATAATCATCAATTGGCAACAGGTTTTTTTGTACACCAGAGAGTAGTATCAGCAATCAAGAGAGTGGAGTTTGTTAGTGAGAGGATGTAATTCATAGTGCTGAGAGGCTGCTGGTGTAATATCATTGTTCTGAATGCGCATGAGCCAACGGAGGAGAAGGGTGATGATTCAAAGGACAGTTTCTATGAGGAATTAGAAGGGGTTTTGATCATTTTCCTAAGTACCATATGAAAATTCTGTTAGGAGATTTTAATGCAAAAGTGGGGAGAGAGGATACTTTCAAACCAACTATGGGGAATGAGAGTTTACATCTGGATAGTAACAATAATGGTGTTAGAGCAGTAAACTTTGCCACATTAAAGAATCTAGTTGTTAAGAGCACTATGTTCCCGCACCGAAACATTCATAAACACACCTGGACCTCTCCTGATGGGAAGACTCACAATCAGATCGATCACATATTGATAGATAGGAGATGGCATTCTAGTATACTCGACGTGCGATCTTTCAGGGGAGCTGACTGTGATACTGATCACTATCTGGTGGATGCAAAGTTAGGGAAAGACTGACAGTAAGTAAACAAGCAGCACAGACGTTTGATGCAGAGAGATTTAATCTCAAGAAGCTAAGTAAACTAGAGGTTAGGAAACAGTATCAGTTTAAGATCTCAAACAGGTTTGCAGCTTTGGAAAACTTAAATGTTAGTGAGGACATAAATAGGGCCTGGGAAAACTTAAAGAGAATATCAAACTCTCAGCTCAAGAGAGTCTAGGTCTGCATGAATGGAAGCAGCATAAACCACGGTTTGATGCAGAATGTGCACAATTTTCAGATAAAAGGAAGCAGGCTAAAATTCAGTGGTTATAGAATCCAAACCAAAATAATGGAGATAATCTCCACAACGTAAGACGTGAAGCTCGTAGACATTTCAGGAACAAAAAGAAGGAATATCTAAAAGCTAAAATTAATGAACTTGAAACAAACAGTAAGAACAAGAATATCAGAGACTTGTATAGGAGTATCAATTACTTTAAGAGGGGGTACCAGCCTAGAACTAATGTAGTAAAGGATGAGAAGGGCGACCTGGTTGCAGACTCCCACAGTATTTTGGCTAGGTGGAGGGATCATTTCTCCCAGCTATTGAATATACACGGGGTTAATGATGTTAGGCAGACTGAAGTACATACGGCAGAGCCACTAGTGCCTGAGCCCAGTGCCTTTGAGGTCGAGATGGCTATTGAAAAGCTAAAAAGACACAAATCACCAGGTATTGATCAGATTCCAGCAGAACTGATTAAAGCAGGGGGTAGGATAATTCCGCCTGAGATCCATAAACATATTATTTCTATTTGGAATAAGGAGGAATTGCCTGAGGAATGGAAGGAGTCAGTCATTGTGCCTATTTATAAAAAGGGTCATAAAACAAACTGTAGTAACTATGGAGGCATATCACTTTTGTCACCTACTTACAAAATTCTATCCAACATTCTTTTGCCAAGATTAACTCCATATGCAGAGGAAATTATTGTGAATCATCAGTGTGGATTTCGACGTAACAGGACAACTACTGATCATATATTCAGCATTCGTCAAATACTTGAAAAAAGTGGCAATACAGTGAGACAGTGCATCAGCTATTTATAGACTTCAAGAAAGCCTATGATTCAGTGAGGAGGGAGGTCTTGTATAATATTCTCATTGAGCTCGGTATCCCCATGAAGCTAGTAAGGTTAATAAAAATGTGTCTAGGTGAAACCTATAGCAGAGTTCAGGTAGGCAAACATCTGTCTGACACGTTTCCTATTAAAAATGGTTTGAAACAAGGAATGCTCTGTCGCCATTGCTTTTCAACTTTGCTTTAGAATATGCCATTAGGAGGGTTTAGCCAAACCAGGAGGGCTTGAAATTGAATGGTACACATCAGCTTCTGGTTTATGCTGATGATGTTGATATATTGGGTGGAAGCATACATAGTATAAAGAAAAATGCAGAAGGTTTAGTAGTCGCTAGTAAGGAGACTGGTCTAGAAGTAAATGCTGAGAAAACTAAGTACATGGTTATGTCTCGAAATCAGAATGCACGACACAATCACAACATAAAGATAGATAATAGAACCTTTGAAAGTGTGGAAGGGTTCAAATATTTGGGAACAACCCAAACGAATAGAAACTCCACTCAGGAAGAAATTAAGAGCAGACTGAAGTCGGGGAATGCTTGCTGTCATTCGGTGCAGAATCTTTTGTCTTCCACGTTGCTATACAAAAAAAAAAAAAAGATAGGGTTTACAGAACTATAATTTTACCTGTTGTTTGGCTGGGTGTGAAACTTGGTCTCTCACACTGAGGGAGGAACAAAGACTGAGGGTGTTCGAGAATAGGGTGGTGAGGAGGATATTTGGGCCTAAGAGGGACGATGCGACAGGGGAGTGGAGAAGACTACGTAACGGGGAACTTAATGACCGGTACTCATCGCCAAATATTATTCGGGTTATCAAATCGAGAACAATGAGATGGGTGGGGCATGTAGCACGCATGGGGGAAAAGAGCGATGCATATAGGATTTTGGTGGGGAGACCTGAGGGAAGACTTGGGAGACCCAGGCGTAGATGGCGGGATAATATTAAAATGGATCTTCAAGAAGTGGGATTTGGCATCAACTGGATTGAGCTGGATCAGGATAGGGACAGCTGGTGGGGTCTTGTGAATGCGGTAATGAACCTCCGGGTTCCATAAAATGTGGGGAATATCTTGACTAGCTGAGAAATTGTTAGCTTCTCAAGAAGGCCTCTGCTCCATGGAGTTAGTTAGTTCGTTAGTTAGTTAGTTAGTTAGTTAGTTAGTTAGTTAGTTAGTTAAGTTTAGGCTACCTGCCGCTGAAATCACGGAAGAACTGAATTTTGTTTTTGTGGCTGACGATGAATTTACGTTACACAAAACGTACCGAAGCCGTTTTCTGGTAACGTAACTCATGATTAAGGAATTTTGAAGTATCGTCTCAGTAGAGCGAGGCGCACTGTGGGAAATGCTTCTTGCAATGTGGTTAATCGATGTATAGTTTTCCACATCGAAATTAACATGGGACCAGAAAAAATTGGGTATATAGTTCTCGCTGCATGTGTTCTGCACAACTTCTTAAGACAGCGCGCTAAATCATCTTAAAATCCCACAAGTTCTGTCAAAATGGAAGGTTTAGATACTGGGGAAATAATTGCCGGAGACAGCCGACAGCCAAAAACATCAGGCGGCCTGAAACGACACGGCGCTAAAGACGCGTGCCAGGAAGCGAAACAGTGTGGCTTGCCATACGAGAATTATTTTATGAACGAAGGGCAAGTTACTTGGCAATATAAATTTTTGTTATTAGCTATTAGTAGCTTGCAAAAATCAGCAATTAAGTATTCCATTACGATATGTATTCAACAAATTTACCAATAATCCTTTACACAAAGAATGTGCAGCTTGTACACAAATGTTGGATAAAAGTGCAACGACTGTGTTTTTGCCTGACTTTCTCCCTCAGCTTGCCCATCGAAGCCTTCTATATCTGTATCACTGAAATTCCTTACTGGGGTTGCTCTTTGTCTGCAGTAAACAATAGTGAATCGTAGTACCATAATGTAGGTGCGTAGGCGTCATCTGCAGACGCACCACGTCTTTTTCATTCCGTAACTTCCTCAGTTCCTTGCGGAAAGCACTTCGTAAATTATTAACCTTAGATCGAATCGCATTCTTTGTAGCTGACGAATTACGCTTTTTGCTTTTTCCTCACATCCTTGTTTGAATAAGATTTATCCTTCACCTTCCATGGACAAATGTGCCCTTTATACACGTTAATAAATCCCGAAATGAACTCCGGACTGTTGCACTTGGAACAGGAAGAGGCTTATAGTGTGCAGTTGTTGTGTATGTGAATAATTTTAGATAATGAACAGAAAAATGTGTTAGTGCCACATTGTGTGACGAAGGCTTATAACCTGCAGTTATTGTATATAAATATTAAATAATAAAAATATCACATGGCTGACTGCCTAAGGCTTCTGGTCTGCATAATGTTGGAAAAACATTGACTAGTCCCGCGTGTGGAACAAAAAGGAGGAAGGAAAGTTTGCAGATAATGGACCTGTTCAACTCGCATAACTGTAACATTATCTCATCCTGTGCCAGATAAAAACGGATCAGAGTACTGTCCGCCTGAAGCACGCTGTGTCCGCCTGGGGCACACCAGTTACACAGTCCCCTCTTAGCCACGAGGCTGGTAATGTTCCTTCGCAGTTCACATATCTACAACGTCATCAAATTACGCTAATGCGTAGTCTAGAGAAAACGAAAGGAACGTGGTTGCCGCAAACTGTATAATAAGCGTAAGTAGCTCTGTCAGTGCGGAGGCTTGAGATAGATGATGTGGCAAAAGTGGCAACTATGCCCGTCTGTTATTCTGTTATTACGGGTTTTAACACAAGCATTTTTCTGCTATCTTTGAGTAGCTTTCCCATGTCTGAATATTGGTGTTACGCCGAGCGCACACTGAGGCAACTTACAACCGCAAGGTAACTTCTACTTCCAAGAATTTCTGCCAGGCCGAGTTGAACACGTGCAATTGGACTGTGCCGCGCACACCGAGCCAACTACAACTCCATTGCAACGCCACTCGAGGGACCATAAGCAACTCGGCTTGCAGGCAACTGAACGTGCCAGTCTTCTCAAGAGTTGCGCTGCACACTGTCTAGTTGCCTGAGTGTGTCATATTTCGCGTTCAGACGGCATGAAAGGTCGACGAAGCTAGTAACATTGCTTTTGTACAATTAATCGAACAGGAGCCAGGCCTTTATGACAAGAGCCATCCACATTATGGCCGGAGGGACAAAGTGTATTTGGCGTGGGAAGCGATTTCATGTGAGATGAAAGACCCCGATATGCACATATTTTCTGGTTAAAATTTATAATAAAATCACAATATGGAACAGGCTAATTAAGGCAGTATTATTAATGCATCATGATCTTCGTTACTTACAAGTTAGCAGTGAGTTCCCACACGGCATGATTATCGGCTGTATTTAACTGACATAACCCCACTGAGGTGGAATTGCTCGTGCATAAGTTAAGACATAGCCAGCCAGGCGATTTCTCAAAAGCTGTGCCCTCGATAGTCTCTGCCCTCCGGCACCTTCTTCAATAGGAAAGGCTGACTAACTGCGAAGCTTTCGCCGAATAAATAAAACACTCCTTCCCATATTCTTATAAAAGTGCGGAGAACAACAGATTCTTGAACAATTGAAATCGCAGTTTCTTATTTGCAACATATTGGTCCCTCGAATATCTTAAACTTGGCAGTCAATATTCCGAATGCGCATTCTACACTTTTTCGGGCACGAGAGTCGTAATTAAATATACGTATTTTGTTTGTTAGCATTCTTCTAGGGTGAGGTCTCACTGCATTTGACTTTCAGTGAAAATGCTTCATCTGCTGCAAAGCAGTAGGGGAACATTTCGCCGCTCTCGTCGTTTGGTAGGGAAGCTGGGCACGGGATATGCAGTTCTTCCGGGCCCGCATGTCATAGCGTAGAGGCCCGGAACGCGGAGCTACCACTGTTGTTGCCGAAATATCCAACATGGACAGTAGTAAACAAAGCATCGGCATCTGCACATGCTAGCAGTACTACCGAACAATAGCCCCCCTTTTTGAAGTAAAGTGATCCCGATTCAGGAAATATTTCACGCGGATAAGTTTCCGATCTGTTGCACCTACACAGTGTGGCAAGTTTCAGAGTTCAACATATCTTTCTGCATTGCGTTTCCATTTTGCTTCATTAGGTGATGGCATGAACAAGGGCTGTAATGTCGACCAATTTGCAACATACTGCAGAAATTAAGTCCACAACACTGAAAACTTGCTGCCACGTATTCAGTCACACACAGGAGATACGAGCAACTGGCACTGACGCGACCAACCAGTCCATTACATCAGCGTGCGCTTGCTAACCGTGCAAATGATTTCCTGCTCGAAGCTGATAACGCTTCTGGGAAATTGCTGTTGCGCTGCGGCGTGCAGTTGGCTTGGTGTGCGCTCGCCCTTGGGCTTCTGCGACGGCTAGTAGGCACTTTCCCTGCCTTGCACCCTTACCTCGCGCTTCAGCCGATATAGCCACAAAGTTCCGTATGTACGCTCGCATAAAATAAACATTACATAATGCAAACTGATGCAACAGGAGAAATACTTCGTTGAACACATTACAAGAGGTGTACACACCTGCAGTTCTCGGGGTCGGTAAATATTCTGTGGGAAGACGATTAACATGTAAATAATACAAATAACTGAAATGGCTGTTTTGACCACTTATTATAAACTTAATCTACACTGCAAGAACTTATTTTCGAAAACAGCCTACATACTTCTAACTCATTCTTGCACTTCAAACACCTGCAGCTCCGTCAACGTTCAGAATCGAACCAATGCTTCTTTCACACGTGTGACTTAATGACGCAAGAAGTATTCTCTAGAGATAATGACAGAGTCATAATATACCTTGCATAACGGATGCCTTGGTTTCGTACACACGCATCCTTCATTCTCTGCAAATGTTCTAAGAAATGGGCGTTGTATTAATTTACAGCTTCTCGAATTTTATTCACATATAACTACTTTTAACTCTGCCTGTTCTTGGCTGATGCTAAACACTTCAATTCTTGCTATTAATTACAATATTGTAACTCCAAATGTTTACACAAAATAAACATCTGGACACAACATGTACCGCAATTTAAATTTTATTAAATATATCCAAGCATTAAAAGGCTGCATTGATACGAAAACTTTAATCCGTAGGTAACACTTTCTTCTCGGTACACTAAGGTAAAGGAGAATACTCTATCAGCATATCACACGGGATAAAAGCAGCATTCAGAACTATTCAGGAAGCCACAAACCTACAGAGACAGCTAGAGCATTTCTGAATGTCTTCTAGGCAACCTGATAAAAAAGGACACTACTCCCTTCCCTGGAACCACCGATGCACACTCATATCATCCTCATGAATCAGAGAATGATCCACATTTCAGTAACTGCGAGATAGATTTAACTACCCGGAAAGTGTGTTGGGGGGGGGGGTTTTCGACAAAGTGGAGTAATGAATTGAGGTGAAGCGTTACAACACCGTACAAAAGCAAGGAATGAGAGAAGCCTGTGGTAAAATTTTTCTCCGTTGCCGACACTCAACGGGCAAGTGCAGGTGCCTGAATAATGTATTACAGCCTTATATTGTCGGACTGATTTAAAGCCCGTTGAAATTTACACAGGAAAGTGTGAAAAGTAACTTTTGTCAAAAGATACACAAGCTCCACGCGCATAACTAAATTAATATTCAAACACTACACTTGGTGGAATAATGATATGAAATAAGCGGCGCTGCTACGTAGAAAAACAGCGAAGGCTGACACTGTAATACCGACTTAAGCATTATTTTCACAACTGTCATCTTGATTCTGTTTGTAGGGGTAACAACCCGCTAACATACATACTGAATACAGGCTACATAGAGACAGAATAGCACGCCTTAGCCCTTCGTACAAAGACCGATGGAATAATTCTGTTACTAAAACGCTATTTCAGTACGCAGCATTATTCTACTACCAAAGCAGTGTGATGAATACGAACTGATATTGCTGGGTTATCGCATGAAAGTTTACGAAGGCAAAGTAGTGGGTCGAAGAGTTCCATTTAGGTGTCACTTGACATCACAAAATATCTTTATTCAAAACAACATTAAATGGTCAGTCTAACACAACTGTGTTTTATTCAATAGCTACATGTTTCGGTGTGGAGATCGAAAATATGACGCCAGATATACGGTCATTAAAAAAGGTAGGAAATGCAAAATACAACACACAATTATGTTTTTTGTTTTGTGGGATGCCACAAGTGTTTCAAATATTTTACAATAAAAATTGTAAATTTTTTTGACGTGATGTATTGCGTTTTGTATTTTACCTGCTCTTTATCGACTGAATACCTAGCCTGATGACTGTCGATATCTACACCGACACATGCGGCTATTGAATAAAACACACTTGCGTTACACTGATCATTTAATATTGTTTTGAGTATTTTAAAAACACAATAGTATGAATGCTATCAAGTTAATATTTGTTTATGTTCATTATCCCGTTGTGTTGATTGCAATAATGAAGGAATTAAACACCGTCGAACACAACTAGTGTATATTATATATATATATATATATATATATATATATATATATACTTCATTACGGTAACATATTTCGAACTAATTTGGGCATCTTCAGGCCAATAATACAAAATTCATAAAAAGTACTGCATACAACTGTATTAAAATTTATGCAATCAAAACATGATCAAAATACGACTGAAAGAGAATTCGTATGATATGCTTGTATTCGGTGTGCTAGGACAATATGCCACACAAAGTCGATGGAACGGGTCAGTATATTGGGCCTCCTCTTGGTGGGCTTGTTTACGCTTGTAGCTGTTCATCTGTGTGCTTTATAATTTCCTGCAAATATTTACTACATTTTAGCCGAGGTCTGTACATTTACATATCAACATTACTGCATTTTCACCAGGTTCGTATTCTACTTACTTCTCTTGGATTGGTGGCAAAATGTGTAGAATTCCCTCGCTGTTCAAGAAATGTTGGACCCGGTGCACCAGTATACTAACATTCGTCACTGTTTTGGAAACACAGAATCTACCGAACACTTCATAAACAGCATGGGAATTCAACATATTTAACCATCAATCCAAAACAAGAAATGATTACAAGCGTAAACAAGACCGACAAGGCGACACACAATAATACTGTACCGTCCCATAGACTTTATGCTGTACATGCTCCTACCACACCGAAATGCGGAAGCATATCATACGAAAACTCTTTTAATCACATTTAATCATTTAAATCATTATAATCATTATCGAAACAAATCTGACACGAACACATGTGTTGGTTTCATCGTAAACATTGAGATCTCAATTACTGTCTTTTAAGACAGTTGTAAAAGGTAAAGCTACCCCTATACAGGCCTGGACAGGCCCTTAGGGCTCCAGGGGGTTGAGGATCCCAGATTTCCAGATATTCGGCACATGAAGGTGGTAAGGTTGTCAGCCATACGCACTGGTCGCCTTTACCCCCCAGGAGATATTCTTGGTACTCATTTCTGCTACAGGCTGAGTCGACCCCAGGGCCATAGTGCGTCCGGAAGGATTAAGTCAATAAAAATCTCAATTGTCCCATCGGAAATCGAACCCGCAACCTTCCGGCTTGTAGCGCAGTGCCTCAACCAACTGCGCCACCGCGTGACCCTTTAATACAATTGTATACAGTACATTTTATTTATTTTATAGTACTGGCCTGAAAATGAGCATATTAGGTCGAAACATGTTGCCGTTATAAAGCATAAAATATGCCTACAGATTAGTTTTGATCGACGGAGTTTAATTCCTTCATTATACCTGGTGATCCTAACCCAAACATATTTATCGCCGCCCCCCTCCCAATCACAAACTACGTTTGTGGGACCCCTGTACTTATAGATTAAGAAGTTGTTTCCAAAACAAGAATAAGGCGTCTGTCTCACCTGGGCCCATTGCCACCCAAGGCTAGGGATTTCTTATGGGTTCTTGTTAAGGCAAAGTTCACGCAATAACTTCAAAATACAAGAACGCGAAGGTACTAATTTTGAAGCCAGCAATGCACCCTTCAACCAAGACTGAGGGCCTCTGACCGCAGAGTGCTGAGAGAGCATTCTCTCCCAAGACCAAGAAAGCAACAGGAGCTGAATGAAGGAAACTGCAGAATGGGGAGCTCTTTCATCAAATATTATTACTAGAATGAGCATGTAGTATGCTTTGGGAAGAACAAAACTGCATATTCTGTTCTCGAAAACCTGGAGGAAAGAGGGCAGATGCTCTAAGTTAATTGGCGGAAATTAGAACATATTTAAAGAACTATGTTTGTTGCTTTTTGTGTTAATTACTTTGACTCAGAATGGGGGTTAGTGTCGAGTTCTTGTAGACATGGTAATGAACCTTCGAATTCCATTAAATGTGGGAGAATTTCTTGAAGAAATAGGCAACTTTGGGCCCCTCAAGAACAACTATACTCCACAGAGTTCGTCGGCTGGTAATGTATTAATTACATTGTTAAAACTAATCTGCGAAACATGAAACATCTCAGGTAGGACAACCAGTGTGCCGGCCGAGTTCGAATCAGCACGTGCCGGATGCAAGTCAGTAGCACAACTGACTGAGCCAGCTTCCTCCCTTCGCGTCACCTCACTGTAATGAGTACCACACCAGTAATTTCTGGGACTGGCTAATTTGACTGACTGAATCCGTGTAAGTATCCCGATAAGAATGACCGCCGTCAGTCCAGTGGGACCCAGCGGTGGACCCCAGACAGCAGAACAGACAGAATAAAATGTGAAGGGGTGGGCGAAGTATTGGAAGCGGTGGGAACCTCACCGCATGGTCATGAAAATTTCAGTAACCAAAACGATTCAGTCTTTTGCAATAATATGTATCGTACAGTCGGCCGCAACTTCACAACAGACCCTAAGGCACTAGCTGATGTTTACCTACGCGCCGGAGTTTAACGATTTTTAATGCATGATGGACGTTACCACATAAGCCACACAGGGGTACAAGCTGGATCTTTGAAGCACAGTGGCAACTATATGCAGGCATTCAAACGTGCTGTAACATTAAAAAGTCACGACTCTTACTCATATTGCTATTTATGTTGTGTACAGTCATAAAGATGAATGATTATTTACATAAATAGCGTCGATTTGTTGGTCATTGTAATGGAGATGCAGTGTTTTCCATGAGGTGCGACCAAATATTTTATGTTTTGTCTAGATAAATGTAATACTTCAAAAGGGTAACTTTCACGATAAGTTACACTATTGGTACCTCAGTCGCGGTAATGACTAATCCGTGGGCTGGACGACCCGGAAAAAGGCTTTAATTTTAGGCAGGAGCAAGAGACTTCTCAAAAGCCCAGGTCAGCTCTGGGTCCTCCAGCTTTCGATCCAAAAGAATGGAAGACATCTTCAACGGGGGTAAACCGGCCGGGGCAAGAATCTGACCACACACTTCTATCTGGTGCCGATAAGACTGGAGGACGCTGTACAGTGTTTGCCCTCCCCACAAGTCTTCAAGCCGTGGCGCTTGATTAAGTAAAGGGACAACTTTAATATTTTGCTTAACATATCCTAAAGATTAAACGAAACAAAATTATGTTGGGCCTCACATAGCACAACACTACGCAACAGAGACCAGACCCACTTTGGACCGATATATATATATATATATATATATATACACACACACACACATATAAAACGCCAGGTGGGAGGATAAAATTAAGACGGAACTTCGGGAAGTGGGATGGGGGGGGCATGAACTGGATTGAGCTGGCTCAGGATAGGGATAGGTGGCGGGCTCTTGTGAATGCGGTAATGAACCTTCGGGTTCCATAAAATGCGGGGAATTTCTTGACTAGCTGAGAAACTGTTAGCGTCTCAAGAAGGCCTCTGCTCCATGGAGTTAGTTATATAAAACGCCCCATTCCTAGTTTTCAACTATCTACGACCTCACTGTAATTATACTTTGCTACTTAGTTATACGTAACATTTTAATCATGTTTTAATGTTTTATCTGTATATTAATACAAGTTTTGATGATGGCACGACCTACGCTGCCTAACAACAGTGGAACCATAAACAAGAGGCTTGTCTGTTGACAATTGGATTTTAATTTTGGCATTATGTGCTCCCTGAAGATGGCGTCTTGAACGCCGAAACATGTCGGAGCGATATATGTAATATATATGAGCATTATGTGCATTTAGTTGGTCCAGTAAATTTACTGCAATTCTCCATAAAAATGCACGGAATATATGGCCTTAAAACAGCTCCAGACACAATTATGAGTATTTTAAATGAATAAACTTTTAAACAAAGGTGAGTTTTTACAATAATAAATCTGACATTATATACTCCGTGTGTGATTATTTAAAGTAATCACAATAACTGACAAATGCACACAAAACGACTAAACTCATACATAATATATAAAGTTCTTATACGTTTTGGGCCGAGCCGCCATCTTCAGGGAATACAAATTACAAAGGCATGCAAGGGCCATTGCAACAGTCTTGGTGTTACATTAATAAAATGTTAAAGCTGTTAGAATTATAAAATTACGAAATTATTGACTTCACAATTGACGTAAAATGAATAACATTTTTAACAATTTGTTACTGTAACACCAAAATGATGTGTGGTACACGCCTGTGTATTTTGGATTCCCTTAAGATGATGTCTCGACGCTGGAACATGTAATTTTATATATTATTTATGATTTTTGGCCGTTTTATGTGCATTTGTTGGTTATTGTAATAATTTTTAAATAATAAGAACTTATGGGGAGAACTAACGACACCTCAGGTCCACTAAATGCTTTATTCTACACGAGAGGACTCTCAAGAAATACAAATAGGATTTATACAGTGATTCAGTTCCGAACGTATTTTGCTCTGCCGCATGCCGCATATTGCAGATACATGAAATTCAACTGTGCCTATGTTAAAATATGCGTAACTTGTAACTCTCAAAAAGATGGTTTTTACACGATTCCCAGGTACGCTTATAATCTCTCACCACAGAACATATTCATTCTTACATAAGGTGAAATGATTTATGACTTTTCGCCGCCAGACTGACAGCAAAGTGCATCTTGAAATGCTGCGTTCCTAGCGTGTATATTTTATCTGTCATCAAAGCAAACCAAAAGTGGTGGCGTTTCCCAACCTCAGTGTACACAGTTGCTTTGGTTTAACACATTTCGCGTGTCTGTCATGCTGTCTTCTGAACTAACGGATAAAAAAGCAAAGATTATCATCACTATGAACGGTACACATTTTACACATATTAGCATACAGGACTTCGGCATCATGCTGTAAGTGTCACAAGCATGACTTCTTGCTCGAGATGATTCACGGCACGGCTTTAGTGCTGTTAGGAGTAGGCAATTAAAACACGTCTAGCAACATGATATTAATACCAAGAACCTGGAAAATCACTTATTTGGTTTAGACTATGCAGGGGGATATGCATACGTGCTATACGTCGCACGAACGAGATATCACAATGGCCCTTTAAAGCTTCGAAAGCGGGCAAACCTTGTGGATCCTTAAAATTTGATGATGGTGCACTAATTGGTACACAATATATATTAGCCTTATAACGGGTTGATAAAAGCCGAAACGCCCAGCAATATATATATATATATATGTAGTTCTAATAATAACTAGTGTGCTGACAGATATTTATTATTTAATCATTTCGATAATATCACTGGAACTTATACTGAGCCAGTTAAATATAGTCCATCGCATCACAATAAATATCCGTAAGAACACTAGTTATTATTAGAACTACATATATATATATATATTGCTGGGCGTTTCGGCTTTTATCAACCCGTTATAAGGCTAATATATATTGTGTACCAATTAGTGCACCATCATCAAATTTTAAGGATCCACAAGGTTTGCCCGCTTTCGAAGCTTTAAAGGGCNTACTGAGCCAGTTAAATATAGTCCATCGCATCACAATTCATTTTCTTAAGAATGTTAGCAGCATCCATCAACATTCACGTATTTCTTCCGAGTGGTTCCTTCCTTCGCCTGTTGTCTGTTCAAGGACCGTAGGCCTTTCCTATCCTAGCCAGTCGTGCTACATAACCATCCGATCTCATCGTGCTTGATTTGATCATCATAACAGTATATCGTGAGGTGCGTACACCACGAAGTTCAACTGCGTGAAATATTTTTCTCTCTTGTACGCCTAACTAGTATTCTCAGTGTTCTCTTTCCGGAAACCTCAAACAGCTTGCACTTCGCTCTTACGTGTTATGACACCAGTGTTTCGTAGGAATCTGCTGTCTGCGTCTTCACCTTCCAACAATCTACGATTTTACATCCATGAAAATCTCAGACTTTCAATAAACTTAGGTTCACTTCATGTTATTCTCTCAGGCTGTGACCAATTGAATAAACCAGACAAAAAAAGAAAAGAAATATAGTTTTGTTTCTTGCATTAGGTTCTAAATTTTGTATTCAGTTCCTACTGTTACAGGACACCGAGATGTGGCACACATACGGACTCGTATCAGCGCTCAGGTTTTCACATTATGAAGCTGACCGACGCCCATTTTGTGTGTTACAGGAGATGGCGATGTGTAACACTGCAGGTGCGGGAGAGCTATCAGGGGGCCAGCTAACAATGGGGATCATAGGTTGCTTGCCCGACAACGTCCAGCAGGTAATTTAGACGTCTTCATTTTAGTTAGCCGTTTCTTGGACATGTACCGCGATATTTTGTATTCAGATGCGTTTCAACATCATTAACGAGAATTTTTCTCCCCTTGTTTGTAATGTCATTAGCCTCAGCTGATGTTGCTGCTTTAGGATTAATGATTTCTTGATATCTTTCGTATTTATATTTGTTGAATTTTATAGAATGTCGTCTTATTTTAACAAGGTACTGGCCCGCAGTTCTTTCCTTTTATACCCAGACCAGAGACAGAGAAATGAGAAATTGGATAAAAGAAATCTGTAAAACAAATAATGAAATGTCCACTGAAAATTCAACGGGAAGTTTTCACAATTCCGTCCTCAAAAAGACAGCTTTACAGGACAAGTAATACCGCTTAGCCGATGTATCGAAACCGTCCTAAAATTTATGTAGTTCAGTTCCACAAAATGTGTGCGTGCGTGGCTGTGTGTTTTGGGTTGTGGGTCGGGGGGGACGGCGGGCGCGAGGCTAAAACGTAATGATGCGGATTCCATGCTTAAAATCATTGCTGTTGTAGTCAGTCATTAACGTAATTTTTGTTAATTATTACAAAATATATGTAACATATATAGGCTTATATAAAATTATAAAACTATGAAGCTTGATACAAATATTACTCTTTTATTCCTCACATCGCTCAGTGCACTCCCACTAATTATAACCTAGTAGGATCATTTGTAACTGTAATCCGCCTCTTCAGTTAATCGACTTTATTAATATGTATCCTAGCTTAGGTCTTCTGAAACGGGACGATGCGACAAACTTCACCGTAAGAAGGCCCCGACAGCTACATAGTTTCTTCTTCAAAAGGCTAGTTGAATTTCCAATGATACAGGCCAATAATTTATACAGATTACACTCACCATAGTAACTAAGCTACAATACAGGACCGAAAACACAAGAACGACCAGTGACAATATTACTGCATAAAACACAAGAATGAAGCAGTTTGCTGCCTGGCATACGGCACACTGAGACTTCGGTTTTTACTGACAATGTAGCAAAGCAAGACTAACTTGAGGACGGGCATGAGACACAATAAATACCTTGAGATATCTGTTAGCAATGCGATCTGTCCGCCGTGAGTGGGGTTCCTCCGGGCCTGATGTTTTGCAAGGGCCACTGGTACGCGCCTCTTTGCGTTATTTTCCTTCTTCGCTGCTGCACAGTCCTTGCAGACATACACTTCCACCCTTTATAGCCCAGTGGTTACTCTGTGTACCACCAGGTTTAACATCCAAACATAGTACGTTCTGCCCACACAGTGCATATTTATGTTTCATAATGTTTTCGTAACAGAGCTTCTATTACCCCGCACAGCATTAATTGATGGGTTTTATAACAAACAAGATGTGAGTTTTTTGCATGGTTAACCTGAGTCTTTAATGGGTTAAATATTGTAGACTCCTGCCAAAAATATGGTGCTTATAATACAACCTATCCCACTGTTATTAACTAAATATTTACATATCAAATCCTAAGAAATTATGTACAGTATGTATGACAATACAGTGCTTAAAATTATCGAGAAAAAATCCTTCTATCTTGCAAGTGTTTACATAGCTTTCTCAGGAAATCTTCAGGAAAAGTGTATGGTAAAGTCAACTAACGTTACCTCTTCTCGCATGTCTCTCTACAAATAGCAAAATCATTCATT